>JAABKJ010007545.1:226221723-226264731 GCA_011634705.1 Andricus grossulariae
ATTTTATACCAAAGAAGTGAATTAAAAAAGAATTTAAATTTTTAACAAACAAGTTTAAATTTCAATCAATTAGTTGAACTTTCAACTAGAAAATACTTGAAAACATATGAATTTTTAATAAAATAGTTAAATTTTCAATAAAAAATATGAATTCTTTATCAAGAAGACTAATTTTCTCCCAAAGAACACGATTTTTCAAACCGGAAATATGATTTATTAACAAAAAATTGCATTTTCTAACAAAAGGTTAGGTTTGCATAGCAATAGTTTAATTTTTAAATAAATAGTAAAAATATACCAAAAATATGAATTTTCAACAAAAAAGTTAATTTCCAACCAAATAGTTCAATTTCTTTACAAAAAAAAGAATTTTCAACAAAATACATAAATTTTTAAATTAGAGGATAAATTTCTAACCGAAAATGGAATTGTGAAATTTTGAGATAAAAAAAAAAATTGTATTGAAAAAAAAGAATTTTACAAAAAAAGGTTAATTATAAACCAAAGAGGTGAATTTAAAAAAAAGTGAATTTTTAACGAACAAGTTCAAATTTCAACCAAACTGTTGAACTTTCAACTAAAAAAGACTCGAAAAAGATGAATTTTTAACCAAATAGTTAAATTTTTAATCAAAAAGATCCCCAAAAATATGAATTTTTAACAAAGAAGTTAATTTTCTGAAAAAAGTTAAATTTTTATGAAAATAGTTCAATTTTTAAATAAATAGTGAAAATATACCAAAAATAGGGATTTTCAACCAAAAAGTTTATTTCTAACCAAATAGTTTAATTTCCTACCAAAAAGACCCAAAAAGAATTTTTATTTAAAAAATTAATTCTTAACAAAAAAGGTTAATTTTTAATCAAAAAGACGAATTTGTTATCAAGAAGACTAATTTTCTCCTAAAAAACATCAATTTTCAACCCGGAAATATGTCATTGTTAGTTGAAAAACTTTATTCTTGACCAAAACAAAAATCGAATTTAAAAAAAAATAGTTACATTTTAACAAAAGAGATGAATATTTACCTACAAATATGAATCTTAAAAAAATTAATTTTCAACAAAAGAGTTCAACCCAAAAGATGATTTTCGAACCTACAAGATTAATATTCTAAAAATGGAATGGTGAAATTTTTAACCAAGAATATGAATATAAAACTAAAAAAATGAATTTCTAACAAAGTAGTTCAACTTTCAACCAAGTAACTGAAATTCTGACAAAAAAAAGACTTTTTAACAAAATAGTTGCATTTTTCACAAAATAATAAAATTTTCAACCAAATACTAGCAATTTTAATTATACGAGATGAATTCCGACCCAAAAATGCAATCGAAGATTTTTCAACCAAAAGTAGTTGATTTTGCAAAATTCATACAATATTCATTTTTTTTTCTGAACATTCCTCATTTTAGTTATTTTATTATTTTATTTTAGTTTTTGGTTACAAATTCAACTCTTTAGTTTAAAATTAATTTTTGTTGTTGTTAAAAATTCATCCTTTTTGGTAGAAAATTACGAATTTATACAGACATATGAATACGACTTACCTTTTCATGAAATACGAAAATATACATCTGGAAAAAATAGTAGTTTTTCGTATTTTGTTTTTAGAAAATTACAAATTTCCACACACAATTATAAATTGCTGAAATTTTCTACGAAAAAAAGTAAAATCTACAACCCCATAATAAAGGTTTATTTTTTAATTATTTTCAATAGTTGTTTATAAAAAATTATGAATTTCTATCAAAAATAATGAAAATTTAAAATGTCGAAAAGCTGGCTGTAGTTTATAATAATCAATCTTAAAAAATTACAACTTTCTACACATAATTATGAATAAGTATAATTCTCTACAAATAAATTAAAAAAATTACGACTTGAAAATAAAGTTTAAGTTTTTGGTAATTTTCAGTATGTTTTTGTAGAAAATTGCGAATTCCTATACAAAACCTAAATTTGTAGTTTAAAAAAAATTATTTTTCTTATAGAATTGCAAATTTCTAGACACAAGTATAATGCAAATTTAAAAACGGATCATTAAGGTGCAAAATGCATAACAAAAATGTCGAAATTTTCTTAAAAATTGACGCATTTTTGATAGAAATTCTTAGAAATTTTCATAGCAATTCATAAAAGTTTTCGTACAAATTGAAAGAAATCTGTGTACAGCACAGTGGGTGCAGGTACAACTCTGTACTCGCACCCACTGTGATGTACGCTTGCGAGGCGATCATCAATCCACACAAAATTAATTATAACTTTTCAGGGTTTTTTTTAAATTAATTAATTTTAATTTGATTTTTTTAATCCACCCTACTGAATAGAAAGTAGAAAGACTGCAAAATCTGCGATGTTTGTGAGATTTCAACTTTCGTGATTCACTTTTCCACATATATGTAAAGGCTGCGATAATCAATCACGGGCGTGGGACGTAACAATGAGCCATTGTTGGGAATCCATTAAAACCTTATAAGCGAATTTTTAATTGGATCTGATGGAGTTATTCAGGGATCTGCAAAGCGAATATGGTTTCAGATTTTGTGCAAAATTGATGGTTTCACTCATAATTTTTATTCAATAAATTAATTCATAAAAAAACGCTCTAAATTTCAATCAGTCAAAAATGACTGATTCAGAGTCTGTCTGTTGAATTTGCAACTAAAAAAGTCCTTTTTCAGCCAAATATTAAGTGGATAAATTTTCAATTGACAAAATTAATTTTCACCAAAAAGACGAATTTTGAACTAAATTGATGAATTTTCAACCAAAAACAAATATTTATTTCCATTAAAAAAAACTCATTATCAACAAAATTATTCAATTAAAAATATTTTCAAATCTTCAATTAGAAATATAAATTTTCAACTCGAGAGATGATTTATCAACTGAAATTATGAATCCTAAATCTAAGGAAAAAGCAGTTTATGTTTTAACCAAAAAAGACCAATTTTCTACCAAGGCGTATTTTCTACGAATAAATGCGAATATTCAATAAAATACATAAAAATCTCAACTAAATAGTTTATTATTTATTGCAACTAAAAAAGATCCATTTTAAAAAATTGTCAAAAATAGAATAGTTAAATTTTGAGTTAAAAAAATTGATCTTCAAACAAAAAACAACGAATTTTCAACAGAAAAGTTGATATTTTAACCAAAAGGGACAAATTTTCTATCAAGACGTATTTTCTACGAATAAATACGAATTTTCAATAAAATACGTGAAATCTCAACTAAATAGTTGAATTTCCAACTGTAAAATATCAATTTGAAAAAAATTTATAAATTGTCAAAAATAGAATAGTTAAATTTCAAGTTGAAAAAATTAATCTTCAAACAAAAAACAACGAATTTTCAACCGAAAAGTTAAATTTTCAACGATAGAGATGAGTTTTTACCTAAAATGATGAATCTTAAAAAAAAAAAAAATACAACTAAGTAGTTGATATTTGAACCAAAAAATTGTTCAACTTTTAACCAATTAGTTATATGTTTATTTTTTAACCAAAAAATATGATTTTTCAACCAAGAAGATTAACTTTCTATCAAAAGACGAATTTTGAACCAAAAAGTTTATATTTCAGCCAAAAACCTATATTTGTTTCTGAAAAATGAAACGAATTATCAACAAAATAATTAAATTACAAACATTTTCGAATTTTCAATTAAAAATGTCAGTTTTTAGTGCGAAAGATGCATTTTAAATTGAAATTAATTCTAAATCTAAGAAAAACTGTTGATATTTCAACCAAAAAAAGACGAATTTTCTACCAAGATGCATTTTCTACGAATAAATGCGAATTTTCAATCAAATACATCAAAATCTCAACTAAATAGTGAAATTTTCAACTAAAAAAGATCCATTTTCAAAAATTTCTAAAATTGTCAAAACTATAATAGTTAAATTTTGAGTTAAAAAAAATTAATCTTCAAACAAAAATCAACGAATTTTTAAAAAACTAGTTAAATTTTCAATGTTAAAGATGATGAGTTTTTAACGAAAAAGATGGATCTTTAAAAAAAAAAGAAAATACGACTTTCAAATAAGTAGTTGATATTTGAACCAAAAAATAGTTCAAGTTCAAATTAAAAAGACGGCGGAATTCAACCGAAAAGACGAATTTTTTAATGAAATACTTAAACACTCTTAAAAAAGTTGAATTTTTTAACTAAAAAAAATCACTTTTCAATCAAAAATTGAATATTTCGAATTTCTATTTAAAAAATTAATTTTCAATGCAAAAAGAAACGAATTTTTAACAAAATAATTGAATTTTCAACCAAATGATAAAGAGGTTTTTCAAAAAGATGAATTATTTCTTACCAAAATTATTTGTAACAAAAATTATTATCTACCAAAAGAAAAAAAAACGAAGTTACAAATAAAATCATTAATCTTTTACAAAAAAATTAACTTTTAATAAAATGGTTTAACTTTCAACCAAGTAGATGAATTTGAAAAAAAAGATAAATTTCTAATGAAAAATGATCTGTTTTCTACTAATAAATAAGAAATTAATCTAATCAGTAAAATCCGCTGACTGAATCAGTAATTTAGAATGATCTGAACTGTAATTCTCTTTGATCAAACCAGTCATTTTTATTAAACTAATCAGTAACATTGACTAAATAAATCAGTCATTTTGTATTATATAACCAGTAAGCTTTCACAAATTGAATCTGTCATTCTGAATTATCTAATCCATAACTTTCAATGTGTTAATCAGTAAATTATGATTAATTTTCATTATTTATCAAAATGTAGGAATTTAATGAAGAATTTTATTTAGAAATAATTTTACAATGTTATTAGAGCAGAAAAATCAGTCACTTCTATTGACTGAAAATCAGTCCTTCAAGTAACTTTTGAAATGACTATTTTGTCAGTTGTAATGTCTGATTATTTAGTCCAAGCATGCTTGATTAATTTAATCGATATGATATCGACTGATTTAATTTTTGAGTGTAATGAGAGTATTAGTAAATTGGAGATCTGCACCAAATTCTTTGAGTATCCTCTCATTACTGACATTTTCTATTAGCGTTTTACCGCATACCAATGTATGTTACACAAAAATTCTATGCCAACCATGTTAATTACTGAGTTATATATTGCAATTTTAGCTTCATTTGTTATATTTTTACTTCTTTTGATTATTAATAATAAAAAGAAGTGAAAACATAACAAATGAAGCTAACATTGCAATATATAACCTCTCATTACTGACATTTTCTATTAGCGTCTTACCGCATACATTGCACACGAATTTTATGCCAACCGCGGTAATTACAGAGTTATATATTCCAATTGTAGCTTCATTTGTTATAATTTTGCTTCTTTTTATTAATGATGATAAAAAGAAGTAAAAATATAAGAAATTAAGCTAAAATTGCAATATATAACTCTGTAATTAACGCGGTTGGCATAGGATTTTTGTGCAATGTATGCAGTAAGACGCTAATAGAAAATGTGAGTAACAAGAGGTTATATATTGCAATTTTATTGCAATTTTAGCTTCATTTATTATATTTTTACTTCTTTTTATTAATAATAATGAGAAGAAGTGAAAATATATCAAATGAAGCTAAAATTGCAATATATAACTCTATAATTAACGCGGTTGGTACAGAATTTTTGTGCAATATGTGCGGTAAAACGCTAATAGAAAATGTCAGTAATCAGAGGATTCTCAAAGCATTTGGTGTAGAGTACAAACCGATAAGAGTGAAAGAAATTTGTTGAGATCGTTTGGGCATGTTAAGAGAACGAAATAAGAAAAACTGACGAAACAAGTATATTTAGGTAAATTAAATGGTAGCGTACCCAGAGGCAGGCCGAGGAAAAGAGGATACTAATGGGCTCACCTGGAGAGCTTTAGTTGGTGGATGAGATCAGAGTAACGAGTATGGATCTTATTATATGATCATCAGAAATCTTGCGTCTTTTTGTGTGATCTA
Source organism: Andricus grossulariae (assembly GCA_011634705.1). NCBI lineage: Eukaryota > Metazoa > Arthropoda > Insecta > Hymenoptera > Cynipidae > Andricus > Andricus grossulariae. The sequence continues at coordinate 226,227,688 of JAABKJ010007545.1, forward strand.
TGACGAATTTGTAAAGCTCTTCGCATGGGGTGATTGTTAGAAAGATTGATCAGCGACCTGGGTCAGAGTAGTGGTATTGAACGAACCTGTTGTTTAAAACGCTTAACCCGAAAGGGAATTGGCTTAATATAATAATAATAATAAAATAAACATTTGTGGAACGTTGACAATTGGCACAGTTTTTTGTCACGTGTTATTGATATTTACAGTACCGTAATTGGCATCTACTTGCATATTTATAAATATGCTCTCGATGGCAGTCAACTCACGTCTGAGTCAACATGACTATGACTGGCATTATCTACTGATGTCTTTCAACTTGTGTGAAACGCAGGCAGGTTCAATGAGCTTCTGAAATAGAAACTAAATTTTATTTCGCATTGCGTGTGCAGATAAGATTTCAAAAGAGTAATTTACAGTTACGCTTAGAAATTGTGTGCTATAAATCTGCTTCAAATATGGCGAAATATTCTTGGCATGGGATCATGAATACTTTACTGAAAATGTATGCAGTTAAAAATAAATTATTGATGTCAAGAGTAATTCCATAGAAGAATTGAAATTTCATATACACTTGGTTGATATTGGGATGAGCATTAAACCATAGAAAGAAAATTAAGATTCTTTGCCAATTGTGCAAGATATTTTTTTTTCCGGTATTGGGATTCGAACCCAAGGCAACGTGGCTAGAGGCCATTAGAGAAATAGAGCATAAGCACTCTGCCATCTGAGCAACACATTCACAATGGTTATTTATTATTATTATTTTATTATATTTATATTTTATATAATAATAATTATTTTCTTAATGTTAATTTACTTTATGAACAATACAAAATAAAATGCAAATCATTCCAATAATCCGTTTCGTTAAAAAAAAAACTTAAATATGAAAAGCATGCAATTATAACTTTTTCTAAACTTTTGTTGCTGAAAGATTCATCATTTTAGTTTAAAATTAGGTTTTTGTTTGCTTGAAAATCATTTTTTTTCAATGGGAAAAGTTTTTACATTTTTTTTAAATGATATTTTTTTATTGAATATTTTACTACTTGGTTGAAGATTGAACTCATTTGTTAAAAATTTCTTTTTTTTTGTTTGTTAAGGATTCATAATTTTATTTGAAAATTCGTATCTTGGTTTGCAAATTGTTATTTTTTCGTTGCAAATTCAACTATTTGATTTTATGCATTTTGTTGAAAATTGATCTTTTTTAGTTGAAAAATTAAATTTTTTGTTTGATAATTCTTTTTGTTTCTTGCTAAAAACTTATCTTTTCTCAGTTGAAAATTAAATTGTTTGGTTGAAAATTCTTGTATTTTGTTGGAAATTGATTGAACTATTTTCTTAAAAATAAAAATTAGTATTTTGTTTGTTAAAAGATAATATTTTGAAATGAATAATTTCATCAATGAGTTTCCTAAAACAAAAGATGATTTTTTAACAAAATACTTGAATTTTCAACCAAATAATTAAATTTTCAATAAAATAATTGAATTTTTAAATTGAAAAGATAAAATTTGAACAATAAAGTATAATAGTTGATTTTCAACCAAAAAATATAAAATTTCATCAAGAAAAATGAATTTTAAATGCAAAAAGATGACTTTTCAACAAATAAACATTTTTCAGTTATGAAAGAGAAAAAAGGTTTATCTAAATTGTTGAACCTTCAAGCTAGAAGACGAATTTCTTGTACAAAAAATGAATTTTTAACCACAAAATATTAATTGTCGACAACAAAATTATTTCTGAAAAAGTGGTTCAACTGAAATTTTGAAAAAAAATTAGTTGAATCCTCAAGCAAAGAAGATTAATTTTCAACCAAAAAGTTGCATTTTTATCCAAGGAAGATGGAATTTCCACTGAAACAGATGAACTTTTAAATCAAAAAGACAAATATTTAACAACAAAAATTTGAATTTTCATCCAAGAAAAAAATTTATTTTGACTTTTCAATATCAAAATATGAATTATAAACAAGCAGTAAATTTTCTACGAAGATACTTGAATTTTGAATTGAAAAATAAACATTTTCAACAACAAAGTTAAATTTTTAACCAAAATGTTAGATAAATTTTTTAACTAAAAAGACAAAGTAGAAAAAAAGTTAAATTTTTATCGAAAAAACATTTCAGTTGACTCTTCAACACCAAAATTTGAATTTTTTCAACAAAACAATTGAATTTTCATCAAAACAGTTACATTTTTATCCAAGAAAGATGAAATTTCTACTTAAATAGATCAATTTTTAAACTAAAAAGACAAATTAAAAAAAATTGTTAAATTTCCATCCAAAAAAGATGACAGTTGACTTTTTAACACCAAAATATAAATGTTTAACAAAAAGTAAATTTTCGACGATAATACTTCAATTTGCAACCCAAAAAGACGAATTTTCATTGTTGAAAATTAGTTTTTTGGTTGAAACTTACTCTCTTTTAGTTAAAAATTCAATTTTTAGTCGACAATTGATCTTTTTTAGTGGCAAATTCAACTAATGATTGAAGATTTATGTATTTTATTGGAATTTTTTTTTTTTTTTTAACAAAAAGTTTGTTTAATGTCGAAAAAATCCTTTTTTTTTGTTTGAAAAGTCATCTGTTTTTATTAAAACTTTTAATATTTGGTTGAAGATTAAACTGTTTTTCTAATAGTAATCTTTGTTTAGTTGAAAATTAAACGTTTCGGTTGAAAAATCTTGTATTTTGTTGAAAATTCGCTTCTTTTTTCAGAAAATTAAACTGGTTGGTTGAAAATTCATATTTTTCTGTTAAAAATTTAACTAGTTTGGAGATTGAATTTTTTCTTTAGATAACCTTTTTTCAGTTGAAAATTAAATTTTTTGGTTGAAAATTCTTGTATTTTGTTGAAAGTTCGTCTTTTTGGTGGAAAATTAATCTTGTTGGATGGAAAATCATCTTTTTTGTTGAAAATTGAACTAGTTTGTAGATTGGTATAATTATTTTTTAGTTAATCTTTTTCCAGTTGAAAATGAAATTTTTTGGTTGCAGATTCTTGTATTTTCTTGAAAGTTCGCCTTTTTGGTAGAAAGTTCACTAGTATGTTAAAACTACTTTTTTTTGTGTTAAAAATTAATTTTGTTAATTAAAAATTTAACTACTACATTTTCCGCGGAAAATGTATCTTTTTTTTGCAAATTCATCTCTTTGGTGGAAATTTTTTTTCAGTTAAAAATTTGACAATGTTGTCAAATAATTTGTTCTGTTCTTGAATTAATGTTTTTTTAGTAGAAAATTAAACATTGTGTCTTAAAATGCTTGCCTTTTGTTGGAACTTCGTCCTTTTTGGTAGAAAATTACTCTTGTTGGATGAAAATTCATCTTTTTAAGTTAAAGATTCAACATTTCAGTTGAAAATATCTCTTTTTGTTTGAAAATTCATCTATTTTGTTCAATGATTTTTTTTTTTTTTAATTATTCCATTTTTAGTTGAAAATTAAAGATTGTGTTACAAAATTCTTGTAGTTTGTTGGAAATTCGTCGTTTTTTGTAGAGAATTAGTTTTGGTGGTTGAAAATTCATCTTTTTTGGTTAAAAATTTAACTAGTTGATTAAAAATTGGACTGTTCTTTTTTAAGTTTATCTTTTTCAGTTGAAAATTAAATTTCTTGATTGAAAATTCTCGTATTTCGTTAAAAGTTCGTCTTTTTGGTAGAAAATTATTCTTGTTGGATGAAAATTCGTCTTTTTATTGTTGAAAATTTTTATATTTGGTTGAAAATTGAACTATTTTTTTTAATTCACCTTTTTTTTAGTTGAGACTTAAACATTGTGTTTTAAAATTCTTCTATTTTGTTGGAAATTCGTCGTTTTTGGTAGAAAATTAATCTTGTCGATTGAAAATTCATATTTTTTTATTAAGAATTTAACTAGCTGATTGAAAATTGGACTGTTTTTTTTAGATAATATTTTTTCAGTTGAAAATTGAATTTTTTGGTTGAAAATTCTTGTATTTTGTTGAAAGTTCATTTTTTTGGTAGAAAATTAATCTTGTTGGATGAAATACCATTTTTTTTTAATTGTAATATTTGGCTGAAGATTAAACTATTTTTTTAATTATTCTTTTTTTAGTTGAATATGGATCTTTTTCGTGTAAAATTCTTTTATTTTGTTGAAATTTCATCTTTTTGGTAGAAAATTTATCTTGTTGGATGAAAATTCATCTTTTATGGTTGAAAATTTTAATATTTTTTTGGAAATTAAACTATATTTTTAAATTAATCTTTTTTTAGATGAAAATTGGACTTTTTGGTGTAAAATTCTTGTATTTTATTAATAGTTCGTCTTTTTGGCAGAAAATTAATCTATTTGGATGAAAATTCATCTTTTTTTTGTAAAAAATTTTAATATTTGGTCATAAATTACACTATTTTTTTTTAATAATCTTTTTTTAGTTGAAAATTGAACATTGTGTTTTAAAATTCCTGCATTTTGTTGGAGATTCGCCTTTTTGGTAGAAAATTACTCTTGTTGGATGAAAATTCATCTTTTTTGGTTACAAATTTAACTAGTTTTAAGATTGAACTTTTTTTTTAGTCAATCTTTTTCTAGTCGAAAATTGAATTTTTTGGTTGAAAATTCTTGTATTTTGTTAAAATTTCGTCTTTTTGGTAAAAAATTAATCTTGTTGAATGAAAATTCATCTTTTTTGGTTAAAAATTTCAATATTTGATTGAAAATTGAACTGTTTTTTTAAATTAATCTTTTTTTTAGTTGAAAATTAAACATTTCGTTTTGAAATTCTTGTATTTTGATGGAAATTCGTCGTTTATGGTAGGAAATTAATCTTGTTGGTTGAAAATTCATCTTTTTTGGTTAAGAATTCAACTAGTCGATTAAAGATTGAAATATTTTTTTTACTAATATTTTTTCAGTTGAAAATTAAATTTTTTGGTCGAAAATGTCTTTTGTTGAAAGTTCGTCTTTTTGGTGGAAAATTAATCTTGTTGGATGGAAAATCATCTTTTTTGTTGAACATTGAATTATTTTGTTTAATAATTTTTTTTATTCATTCTTTTTTTAATTGAAAATTGAACTTTTTGGTGTAAAATTCTTGTATTTTGTTGAAATTTCGTCTGTTTGTTAAAAAATTAATCTTGTTGAATGAAAATTCATCTTTTTTGGTTGAAAATCTCAATATTTGATTGAAAATTGAACTATTTTTTTAAATTAATCTTTTTTTAGTTGAAAATTAAACATTTCGTTTTGAAATTCTTGTATTTTGATGGAAATTCGTCGTTTTTCGTAGAAAATTAATCTTGTTGGTTGAAAATTCATCTTTTTTGGTTACGAATTCAACTAGTCGATTAAAGATTAAAATATTTTTTTTAGTTAATATTTTTTCAGTTGAAAATTAAATTTTTTGGTCGAAAATTCTTGTCTTTTATGAAAGTTCGTCTTTTTGGTGGAAAATTAATCTTGTTGGATGGACAATCATCTTTTTTGTTGAAAATTAAATTATTATGTTCAATAATTTTTTTAATTATTCTTTTTTTATTTGAAAATTGAACTTGTTGGTTGAAAATTCTTGTCTTTTGTTGAAAGTTCGTCTGTTTGGTAGAAACTTAATCTTGTTGGTTGAAAATTCAACTTGATTGAAGATTGAACTATTTTGTTGAACATTCCTTATAGAAGTGATTCGTCGTATGGTGGAGAGTCATTGTTGTAACGTCAGTCCCACCAAAACTTTTGTTACAGGGTAGGGGGAGGGGGCAAGGAAATGATACATATAATGACTGTAAACTGTGCACAATGGTATTTAACTTGTTAGGAAAAGGGTCTTTATCTCGTTCCACTACTGATGGAAGTTTCCTTAACATACCGGAAATGGTATCTTTAGAAGTCAAAGAATTATAATAGATTGATTGATTGCCTTTCTTATCGATTTGCACTTATAAACACTCTAATGGTGACATGTTAATTCAGCTCATCTCAATGTCGCATTCTACTCCTATTCTTCTGCAAGAAGAGGTTGCGAAAAAAAAATAAAGACACACTGGTACCCGAATAAAAAACGTTAAGGTGTAATATCTTGACATTAAAATTTAATATCAAAATATTGAAGCTTAATATCTGGATATTTTTGCACTTAGTGTTTTAATACCTATAGGTTAATTATATAATATCAAGATACTGCACTTCAATATCTAGATCGTTGTCCTATAGCTAAAATACTATATTACCTATTTTGAGACAAAATGTCCTAAAAACAAATTAAAACTTACAAAAAATGCAGGACGTATTTTGAATGTTTTGGCATTTTAGTGCTTCTCCGGCAGTACATTTTATGATTCTTTTTGGGACATAAATCTCGTGCACAGAAAGTATGTATTATAGAGAGTAGATTAGAGGTCGCATTTTAAAGTTTTTGTCCCTATTTGCTCTCTACATTTGAATCAGCGCAAAATCTTTAATCATTTGATTCAGTGGCTCATTTTTATCTATTGAATGAATAAGACTGCGTTGTAAATCAGTGAACATTTTCACTAATTTGATTAAGTGATCTGTTTTTCACTCATTCAAATTTATAGAGTAGAAATGGAAACAAATTAGAAAAAAGTTGGTTCTTTACTACTGATTTGTCTTATACTAATGGGAGTTTATTTGGAATCCTAATGGAATCCAAGAAGACTTTTGTTTGACTCGGGTATTTTCATAACTGTAACTCTAGGGGTTGCTGATCTCGATTTCCTTGCGAATAAAGAAGTATGCCCCAATGCACCATCGATCACTTGCAAATACGCACTAATTTAAAATCAATTTCTGCTACTGCGATCAAAGTATCCGCACGCAAGTATGATGAAGAGCGAAGAAGAGAAAGAGCGAAGAGGATGAGCATATAGCACATAAATAATCGATCGAACCATCACGCGTGTCAGAGAGGCAGTATTACTCGCACGGACTCGCTAAATTTTCCTCACTGTTGCACATCCTCCGTGATTATCAGTTAGATCCCTGATATATCGAGACAGCGATTATTATTCTCTGATTGAATATGTAATTGTAGTGACCGACACCAAATAACAGCCCATTAGTCTCTAACTCGTGCCAGAGAAGAATAAGGGCGAAAAAGGTGCTTCAAAAGAAGAGGAAGCATCAGGCGCGAGATCGTTTTGTCGAGACTAATCAATTGCGGATCGACCGAGCTATTAGGGATCTAAACAACAGGTCGTGAATCGATTCGAACGAAACCTCAAAATTGGGGGCTAATCATCATCGTCATCTTCGTCTTCGGTGGTCGACTTGTAGCAATGTGAAGAAGAATGGTTGCTAAACGGGGTCTGACCCTTCTTGCATCATCACGGCACGAACATTCTGAGATATATTATTCATATTAAAAAATTCTGCTATTTTTAGAGGTTTAATATCCTTTACTCGTTGAAAAAAGTGAGTCTTTCTTGCAGAAAAGCAAGAGCTTGAGATGGAGCGAGCACATGATGATACTTGGTTATAGCTTCTTGGTATAGCGGACTCAAGATGTTTGTTTAGTTTTCCCACGAAGAATGCTCTGAAGTACCCTCGAAACGTAGAACGGTGCATGTCGAGTGCCAAGAGTTTCCGAGACCCGACCAAGTAGTTGTCCTCGTCCTCGGTGTAGTCCTGGAATCAAGGTGGGTACAAGGTACGCTCGGACATTTGCGCAACTACTGTGTCGAAGGAATCATCCATGAGGTTTGCTCTTGACATAAACTCACATGTATCTTCACAAAAGTAGGACGAGGAAAATTCTCCTGAGTGTATTGTTATTAGTGTTGTCAACTAAACCCAAGTTGCAATCAGCAGATGACACTTGTGATTGAAATGAACCTCCTATATCAGATCCCCTGTGACGTCAACGTAGAACACGAACAGTCAGGCTGTCTGGCAATGGTACACAGTTATCTATTCACAGGCATGATATTTGCCCTATCACGAGCTACAAACAGTGGTTATGCGAAAATAAACCTATTGGTAACTCGTTCGCATCTCGCTGCGCAATTAGCGTAGAATCGCGATTAAATTTGCAATCTCATGACGATATACCGTTTATCATCGCGAAAGCAATCATGCACAATTTACATTGCAGTTTTATGTTAACTTGAAGCAATAGATATAACTGTCGGAGATGATAATATATCCACCAAATATTAAAAAGGATATCATTAATTTTATGAAAAGTAAATGTGTTTGGTTGTGTCAGTGAATGAAGACAAAGTTAGCGCAAGCTAAGGTGTGAAATCGACTGTATAAGACCATGAATATTATATTATCAAGGGATATTTTTTTTCCAGAAAACGTTAGTTAAAGCTGCGTTACGGCCGTGGTTACGTCGCTAATCAGAATCGACTCGAGGTACTGAGAATCGATCGATGGTGCGACGAACTCTTGCATGAGCATATAGAGAAATCCACGCTACTTCATGAATTGTTCAGCACCCCGTACGGGGTCGACGTCACTAGAAGTCAATACCTACAACTGGAAACCTTGGTCTCTTCTTGTCGATGAATTCTATCCAATAATTTATGATAAGCTTTCATTAATTGTAACTTTTGCACTCTTCATAATCTACTTTTTCCGTATTATATACCCCTTTTTTTATCTAAATTAATTTCATTCTAAAGGACTTAAATATAGAACCATAACTTTATACGATCTTATAGCTTCCTTAAGATATAGATAAGTATGTATGTCAGTGGTGAAGAATAAATCAGTACTAATAACCCGGTGATAGATACGAGATCGAATGACTCCTTTCCTGACCCCGATTCGAAAACGACTTTTGCAGTGAATTTGTTACAGAAGGAGTAGTAAATTATGTAGTTCCTTTTAGGAACCGCACTCCGCAATTAAAAGTTTGGACTTTGTCCAGGAGTTGCACAATGGCTAGTGAACCAAGGTCACACAAATTGAGGTCATTGCACGATACCCACATTTGCCTTAAATTATTTTAGTATCATGTCCATCAAGGAAAAACAAACTAAATACATATCTGTACAAGCCAAAAATCATTATCATGTCGAGATAAGGATACAACAGTCTATTTAGTAAACTTTCCAGAAAAATATTTCTTAAATACAAGACCTGGGTATCACGCCGCAATTGATACTTTTTGACATTTTTCTGAGAGATGCAACTCTTTTGCTACTATTTTGAAAAAATGCCAATAATACGGTTACATTTTCATTTTTAAGCGTTTATTAGATAAACAGTTTAAAATTGAGACCATTAAAAATTGCATAATTTCGCATTGAAGATTTATAAATTAGACAATTTTAAATTAATAGCGTTTGGAATTGATTAATGTATATTTCTGTGAAATTGTGAATCCTTCAAGATAAAAATTTTTTCTTTTCAAATCGCAAGCCTTGAATATTTTTTATTTGAAAACATTATAAATTGAATAATTCCAAATTCGATTATTAAGAAATTTATATTTTACACATATAGTTTCAAAATTTATGTCTTGAAGCCTCATTTATTATAAGTTTGAATTGTTTAAAATTAATAACTTGAAACTGAAAACGTATGCAATTACACTTCGAAATAAAAACGTTAAAAAAGACGGAGAAAGGAAAAAGTGAGAGGTTGGTTTATGGTTGACTTTTTCCCTTTTTCTCCTTCATTTTTCATTGTGTTATTCTTGTCTCTAATAACCCGAAAAGTAAGGTTATTTGGAAGTTTATTTTTTTAATTGTGAATCTTTTTCTTGCTTAATTTGCAAAAATTATTCATGATAAAATGGATTTCGTTTCAATCTTAAATATAAAAAAAGAATAATTTTACATTTAAAGTGTTTGAAATTATAATAATATTAAATTTACCTATTATGTAATAATAGCCCAAATCATTTTTAATTCAAATTTTGAGAGCGTTCAAAACTTAAATATGGTTGGTTTTAAATTTGCAGAATTTCCAACTAAAAGTCTTTCAATGTAGAGCTTCTTTTAATTGAATATCGCTCAAGAATTAATTATTTCAAATTGAAGGATTTTTAAAATATAAAATTTGATTCGATTTCATTCAAAAATAAAAAATATATAATTGGAAACGTTTAAACTTTAATAATAGTTTTTTAATGCATTGAAAATTCCTCCCGATTTATAAAAACTCAAATAGAAAAGATTCGTGTTTAGAAATAAATAAAATTGAAATTAAACAACAAATAATGTAAGTTGACAAGTTTAAAATTTTAGCCAGAAATATTTTTAAAATATGGAATTCTTTCATTTGACAATAATTCAGATAAGGACGTCCGTAAGTTTAGAAGCTAACTTGAATGTAATAATTCAACGTATGTAGAAATTCCTGGGATTAAACATACTTCCAAATTAAAGTAATCATGTTTGGAGGAAATTTAATAATTTTATTGGAATTAGTGATGGAATAAATTTTCAAAATTTGTCTTGACCTTTGTAAGTATTTTATATCAGAGATTGATGAAATTAATTTGACGTGATTATTCTTCCTTAATAATATTTTTTCTCTTCGCTGTAGACTCCTTAATTTTTCTGGAACGGGACTGACAGCATAAGGGCTAGAAATTTTCTTAAATTGTTCTGCAAAAAACCTGAAAAATGCCTGCAATTTTGTAATCGCAATTCTGTGGCAACCACGTTATTATAAATAAAATAAAAAGTAATAAAAAATGTCATCAAATGGTCAGAAAATAACAAAATAGCAGTTCTATAATTTAAGATCAGACTTTAAACAAAAAATCTTCCAGAAACTCAAAATACCCCCACACGGTGAGCCTCAGCTAACTTTAAACTAAAAAATACATTACTAGAACTGCAGTAGTTTGTGTATATTTGAAAAAGACCTTTTATCAGAAAAAACTGTTGAAAAATTATTTTAGTCACCGGTTCATATTAGGTTGTAATTAAATGATGTTCGGATAACTAAAAAATTTTCAAAAAATAAAGGTTTGAAATTTTGAAAAAAAAATTGTCTTGGCACTTTTTATTTATTAAAAAAAAATATATTTGTACGGCATTATGAAGCAATATCCAATAAATATAATCTAATTTCAAGGATCTTTCAGTTAAAGTTGGTCGAGGCCGTGCCCCTAGAATGCAGAATTAACAATATAATTTTATGGAATATCTCAACAATTTTTTTGTTGGTATATCAACTTTATAGATGTTAAGGACTCGAGTAGACGTTGAACTATTACGCTTTCCATCGGTGACTAAACGATCGTCTTATAAATATTTAAACTCGAACACTGACCCTTCTCAACGATTGTTTGATTGCCGCTACACCGCGCCAATCAGGTCACGTGAAATGGTAAGAGCAACAGCAGCCGGAGTGTAAGTGCAAAATGATGCAGTTGAGAAGTGCATTACTTGGCTCAACCGCAATGAGAGACCGATAACGGATCGGGGTCGTTATCGCCATCGTCTCACTTTACAAGGCGAGACGATTCTTGATATGAACGCGTGTCGCTGCCTGTAGGATTTCTCATCTCCTACAACCACTTCCTTCTTTTCAGCTTTATTTCCAAGCTTCACTTCCCACGTGACAAACTACCCAACTATTCTTTGAATCAGGTCATAACTAGATTTAGATGAAAGTCGGAATACATCTATGTCGTAAAAGAAAACGACGTGCTCGTAACATGTATGCATAGAGAACTATGAGTAACATTCGCAAGAGTTCAGACAATCGAGTACTACTTTCAGAACCGATTTTAGAGGAGTTTACATATGTGACTGGATTTTCTTGAGTTCGACGCCCGGCACTGGTTTACGGGGAAAACAAGACGCGCACTCCCAGCGACAAGTCAGCGGAATAAAGTTTTCCCGGGACGGTAGTGGTATTGGTGATAGGGGTCACGATGGTGATGGTAGCGGCGCCCGAAAACTTGGGAAAAGTGGAAGTGCATCCTCTCTTTTCCACTTTTCCACTCGTTCTGGTTCTCTCTTTCCGTCTTTCTTCAAGGGTCCAAGTCAGAGAAGGGTAGACGCCCCTAGCAATACTCTAAACTAAACTAAAGTCGCTGGGCGAACAAGGGGTGGACTGGTGGAGAGAATTCAAGGGAAGGTATGGCGAGCAAGCAATCGACTCGGCGAGTTCAATTTGTAAACAGGACTCTCAATAATGGAAGATTGTTACACCCGAGAGAGCACACTGGTGAACAATGCGTCGAAAGTTTAACGCCGGTAGCTCCTCTTACGCGACGTTGAATCGATTGAGATATAGGTAGAGATAGCTACTTACGCCGTTTTACGATTGACTTTGCGGCAGAGGTAAGTGTCCCACACATGCGCCCTATATGTATGGAAAAGATTAATAGCCTATTGTCGCACGAGTTGAGCTCTCAGGGTACATCTCCATTACTGGATTGAATGGAATTGAATCCCACTAAATTCCGTACTATTATGAACCAACTTTTCATTCAGATTGAATACACAGACAGCGTGAAATCCGTTCCAAATGAATCCGCTTCCAACTAGCTTCTCATTCAAAGTTAATCCAAATGGTTGAATCCATAATCATTCAAAATGATTCTTTTGTCAATTAACACTCGCTTCGAACGAATCCACATCATTCTAATTCAAATTTTCATTCTATGTGAATTTGCTGGTGGAGTAAGATTAATTTCAAATTGACCTGTCCAAATGTCAATGTGGCGAACTTTCGAAACTTCAAAGTCCCATTTAAATGAAACCAGGAACATCAATGCCCTTAACTCTGTAGCATCTTTTCATTTTGTCTTGACGAATCAACAACTTTCCATTTGGTTTCTCCGAGATGGATACTTGTCATTTGAACACATCGAAATATAGTTTGTTATCTTTTCGATATCATTATGATAATTTTCACGTTTTTTACTAAATCAGTTGTCAGTCAACAGTCGTTCCAAATGATTCCACGTACTTTTGAACCAATTTGATGTGTCAAAATCCGTTAAGCTTAGGACAATAGAATTTTTACGAGATTCTGAAGCTTCGGAAGTTCGCCACCCTAGATAGAACCTTGATATTTGGGCATTACAAATGATTCCGCGGCATTCAATATAAAAATGTTATTCCTATTGGTACAGTCCTCAAAGTCTGATTCAGTTGGATTGGATTTAACTTTTGAAAAATTTCGGATTCATTCGGACTGGAACGAATTTCACGAATTGAATTGAAATCTTAAACTTCAACCAGGGCTACAACTGTACAAATTTACACAATAGATATCATTATGGATTATGAAAGTAATAGCATCTAATTATTCATTCTACCACAATTCCAACGACCTCGAGACTTGTATCATCAAAACATGATACATTATCGCTTGTATAGAAGAATTATGCAATTTGTCGGTAAAAACGTTCTGACCTACTGACCCAAAAACATTATATTACACGAGGACTGTCGAGTGACAATATATTCTTGGTCAAGAGTCCCTCCGTGAAGGTCAATAGAACAAGAAACAGTGATAATTTCTAAAAGCTGATTATGCTGTATTATTCTCCATTAATAATGCCTTATCTTCTAATATTGTTCGCGTTGTGTCGGAATAAAGCATCGACCTATCGATACACCGAGAAATTCATTTTGCTGTCGAACAGATGGAAATCAATTATGTATAACGCATTGTTAACTATGCGTGTTACGAGATAGCCTGTCATGAAGTCCACAAACTTATATGAAGGAAAACCAAAGTAATTTTGTCTTAATGGGCTTCATAATCTGCTTAAAAACATCTTTCTATTAACTTTTACATTATTGCGAAGATGAATTTGTAATCGATCGTTAATGATTATCATTTATATTTTAGGAACCTGGTTTGTTAAATATCGTCAAATTTTGATCATGAAAAAAGTTATCAAGTTTTCTGTGAATAAACTGATACGGTGGGCGAGGCCATCTGGAATCCGGTCAGTCCAGACGAGCTTTCGGGGTAATAAGGTTCACTTCGTCGCTCTAATAAATAAACCTTTTCTTATGTCATGCGAGACTTCAAAAATGTCATTAACGGAATCCAAGTGCCACCAATTCGCACGTATTTCTTCGGTATATCTATGCTATATTTTTCAACTAGAAACTTGTTTCAATAATGTTTAACAGAACTATAATTTAAAGCAAGTACTAGGAATGGTAATTCGACTATAGTTTATCATTCCGTATTTTGTTGTCTGCTCCCAGACTTTTATCAGCGTTTGTGACGTGTTCGAGTTGATTTGAGATGGGCCGGTACGAGTGAGTAGATGTATCGTCAACTCGTACTCGCGACAAACACGAGAACAGCGACCGAGAGAAACCGGAGGGAGAGAAAGGGAGGACGAAGGAACCCGGGTAATTGCCCAGTGCACTGGTTCAATTAAAAAGTCAATCAGCCACCGCCGCCTCCTTCTCCGGCTCCTTCGTTCGCCATTCCAGTATGAAGTGGACCTTGGTGACGCAAACACCTCTCGCACACGCTTGCCGTGTGACTCCTGATCATTTTTATCACAGAAAGACCCAACAAGTCTATCGTTTCAATCTCTATTTTTAAACTAATAAGGTTGTCAAGAATTGATTGCTGACAGTAACAAAGTTTCAGATACTGACGACAAGCCGTAAATTGAAAACAAAATGATATGTAACTAATTTAGCTCATACAGGAATTTCGTCAATTTTCATCAGATCATAAATATCACTGTCATCGATCCCAGAAAGTATCAATTACGTATCTTGGAATGATATCTCATTAACACTGTCCCTATATGAGAAAATTGTAGCGAGTTTCTGAGTGCAAATTAAAATTATACAAGCTTTCGAGAAAACACTTTTGCCTGAAATTAATAATTTTTATTCATTTAATTCCAAGAAGTAGGAAATACCTTCATTAGCTGTATGCAGATATCTTAATCTGATTAAGGTGCTTGGCTTTTTAATATACCTAGCAGTTGGAATGGCCATTATCAAAGAGAAACATTATGAAGACTATAACTTGAAAGGCTGTTATTAAACCCAGTCCTTGCAATTTAATTTATGGACTATTAATCCATTTAAATTAATTTATAGTCGTACTCTTTGGAAACCTCGAACATTTTATTGTTTAAAATAACAGCGGTTGAGAGAATGGATGAATGAGGGTTGGACAATTACATTATAAAAATGTATACACGCGAATCAAGGCTCAGGCAGATGTAAATCTTTCCAGTCTCCATTTTTTATTACATTCCTAACGATCTACACGAGAATCCAATTGGTGGAATCCCAAACATTCCTTTCTAAGTTTGATCTTACATAGGGGCACTTTATCAGCGTTCTATAGGGGTACAGGGTCACCCACCAATTGTTTTCTTCTCAGGACTAGATTTATTTGATTCAGGAAGGTTATATCGAACTGTTTGATCATACTGAACTAAATTCGGTATTCACTTGACTTTTGTTTACTTTTCTACAGATTTAAATTATGGTTAGCGCCTTGTCAAGGAAGCTATGAAACTATCGATGATGGTTTTATCGCACTAAGCTTCCATGGTCATAAATGAATGAGCCTTCCGTCACTTTGTCGCGTCCGGGTAGCGATAGGCTTTATGCTCCTCGGCTATTACGAGGCTTCATAGGTGGCACGTACGTCAGGGATAAAATAAGATGAGCCCAACGACGAATAAATGGGTGGAGATTAGCGACCGTGTAAACACGTGCTGCACTTGGCGGAGTCATCAATTCTCAAGCCGACCTTCTCCCCTATTCCCTTCGCCAACTTCCCCTCTTGCTTATTCCTAATATACTCCCAGGTATCATCTTTTTCACATGAAATTATTATTCACTCACATCCTCGCATTTCTTCCCACTTCCAGTCCTCTAGATAATGTGATCGTCTCGTAAATCCTTCTCGTTAGTCGCTTTGGGAATTGAGTTTTCAATTACCCTTCACTGGACCCGACAGAAAGTAGGTACTTAATGGATCTCAGATTTATCGATCTCGACCAAGAAATTTATATACTTCGAGGCCTTGGATGAGTTTCATGTGGACCTCGCCATTTGATTTCTTGCATTAACATAAGTGAGTCGTTAACTGCATGCCGGTTTTGCAGGTCGAGCATCAAATACAAGTAATAATTATCATTAATAGAATAATAACGGATTCACTTGCTTCAATTATACTATATGGCTGTTTGTAAATCTTCCGTCAATTTGATTAGCCAGAAGTGAAAATGGTACAAATGAATCGCTTCTTCTCATCAGTGAGTAATAAATTGTCTCGATGCATATCTGTGGTTAGTCACTTGTATTCGCGCTTCCCGGCACATATGTTCCTGAGACCTGATTCTTGGATCTATCCCAGGGGGCACAACATTAAAAGTGCAATAGCCCGATTCTGATGCACCCGCTCGTTCGGTTAACGACCGTCAGCAATGGGCCTCTTGGCTCCGATTTACGGCATAAGCTAATAAAGCGTCAGGCAACTCCCGCGCCAACAAAATACAAATCGAGTGGCGTTGCTTTGCGTTGTATTGCCGCTGGTTGTCGCTCAAGACGACAAGAATCGTCGCAAGTTTATAGGGTGGAATGCCCGACCCGTGCGCCACAACGAAGAATTATGCTCACAATCTCGACTCCAAGGAGAAAAGCCATCGTCAGGATAACAATGAAGATGTTGCTTGGCATAAGTTTCGCCCGAGCTGCGATCTTTTATCGTTCAAAGAGACTTAAAGAGACCAGTTCAACTGCATTGCCAGTCTATATTCATCATCTCATCTTGCGCCTTTTGATGTTTCCTTCTAAAGCTATTTTATTCCTTACATCAGGTCTAATATTACAGTCCATAAATTAATAGCCTACTATGGCTCTCACTGATAATTAAAATAACTTATGTAGACGGAGAAGTGCATTTCATTTAAATCTTCGCTTCTTCCGCATTTACTGTCACAATATCTCTGCCGCAAGTCAAACTAAGGACGCGAGAAAAGACCCTGCTTTAGTAGCTTATCCATGTTCCTACAAGTGTACTAGGCACAGTAGTCAGAGCACATATTTTACGCAGTAAGATTGCACTGTTACCTAACACCAGTTCGACTTATGCCCCGTAATGAACACCGGATGTGGGAATATTCTGAGCAAGCACATTTCTTTCCGTGGGTTACTGCCATCAGTATTCCATTGGTAGCGCTGGTACTAGTGGCTCACGGCAACTTGTGACAGGCGGAGGTGCTCCCGATGCCGACTCGACGCATATACCTTGAGGTCAAAAACTCGATCGTTGGATCATGGACTGTACCGTGAATGAACGCGAGTAAGACCATGAAACTCTAGAAGTACCACGTAAAGGAACCCGGCGATAATCGAATTCGTTTCATAAAGATTTTTTAATTATCAAACATTTCTTCATCTAAATCAAAGCTCCTTCGAGAAAATCAAGTAAATTTTTTGTGGGATTTCAAGAGAAACTTTGGAACTGATTGTGAGTTCCTAAACTTTTTCGAATTTTCTTTCTATATAGCATTTTTGATGTGTAAACATCTTAGACCGTGATGTGGAGGGTACAATCTGTGTCAGAGCGTTAAATGCATCAAGTGACATAAAAGTGAAACTCGCCTGTTTATAGCCATAAGTATGGTACAAGTAGAGAGAGACAGGTTCAGACTTCTAGGATTAACATTATGGATCATGTATGATTGTTTGAAATCAATTATTAGCTATTTTAGACTCTAGAGAACGTACTTATTTTGAAAAGTAATTTTTTGATGTGTAAACATCTTAGAATTCGATATGGAGAGTAAAGCCTGTGTCTATTTATAGACATAAATATGGTATGAGTGGAAAGAGGCAAGAGTGTGAGCATTATGAGTGGGGATTCTGCAGGTTCATATTTATAGGATTGACATTATGGATCATGATTCGAATTAATTATTATCTATTTTAGACTCTAGAGAACGTACTTATTCTGAAAACTCAAGTTTTGATGTGTAAACATCTTTAACCGTGATATGGATGGTAAAGCTTATGTCAGAGCGTTAAATGCCTTGACTCACATAAGAGTGAACGCGTCTATTTATAGACATAAGTATAGTACGAATAGATAGACAAGAGTGTGAACTCACAATGCAGGAACTGGCCAGAAAAAAGGCCGGATCTTTGTAGCTAAGTTAGGAGCTCTTGTTTACTCCTTTCCAGTGGAAGGCGTTACAGAAAAGAGGTGCACACGCCTTATCACTGACTGTACTTAAGTAGGTATATGGCTACCTACCTACCAACCTCCGTGAACGTTTACGCCACTCTTTCAGTCTCCTTTCCCTTGCGAGACTGACGAATAAGTGCTTACTTGCACGGAGCAAGTACTTATGGGAGTAGGTACGCACGTACCATACCGTATGCATGGCATACTCATGGCGTTCAATTACAGACCTTCGTGCGTGTTCGGACCCTAGGCTTTCTTGTCCCGTCGCGGCCGGCCGAGGCTATTGCGTTTTCTGCGATTACAAAAACACTGCTATTACGTATTAAATTAATAATTTATCATTATGCTAAGAGCGCTCGTGCAATATCGAAGCTGAAATTACCACGTGGAACCCGCCTATAAATTAACACTCTATCAGCAATAATTACTTGTAAAATTGCAAATATTAGTTTGATCTAATTACTACCTAATTATTGATTACACCTTGTGGTAATTTGAATGTGTGAATATTCATTAGGGTAGCAGTGACAACAAGTAATATTTTTTTAACACCAACCAATATTTTAAGAAATTCGTATAATGTTTACCCCTTGAAAAAAAGGTAACCCGTATTTTTTCGTTAAACTTATTTCTACAATTCCCTCAAACCTTGAATAACAATTGACGTTTCACAACATTAAAGTTTTGCAATAGTTTATAAATTCGAGGAAAACGGACACACGGTTAAATGTAACAAATTTTAAAAGAGGAATCTATGGACGATGTAGAAAAAATAGTTTAAAATGTCATTGTTTATTTAGCAATAGTTACTTGAGATTTTCTTTCGCTTTAGACGAAAATTCCTCATTTTTAAACAATGTTCATCAATAATGGCCTACTTTGTTTCTTGAAATATAACCTGCAATTTTATTTGGGCGAATTTTATTTAAAATAAGCTAGAAATAAGCTGGATAGGTATTATCTAGATATTATGTAACCAATTAATAAATAATTTTTTTTTCATGTAAATTTAACCGAATTTTGATAAAAGACAAAAGAATGTGAGTAGAGTGAATGAAGCCTGAAACAAAGACCTTGGATACAAATGGGCCCAAGTGGAGAGCCACAATAGATTTAATACTTTCACGATGATTCATGATGATAAATTTAAATTTAAAGCTTTTTCGGGTTTCAATCGTGTGTAATGTTTTTGTCGGCTGGTACCGGATATTCGATAATAAGTATCAGAGCTGATGCCGTAAGTGACAGAAATGGTAATAAAGAACTCTTAGTGCCGCATTGTACCATTGGTTGTACGGTCATTCCCGCATAAATTGGGCAACTAGATAGTATGTCTCCTAGGTACTCAGGGTATGCATGACACGCTTTGCAGCTATTATTGGGAATGTCTTGGTTCAAAATGTGGCGAAGGTATGATAAAGTGGAAGTGACACCTTCTTGACACGCCGAAATGAAAATCTTTGTGCCCGAATTGAATCCGGGTAATTTGAGGAAAGTAAACTTTAGCTCATACGAGATCGACTGATCCTTCACATTTTTGAAATCAAGGCCAAATGTTACAGCAGCCTCCTCCGCTGCTTTGTACAGAAAAGCTCCTATGCCTTAGATATAAAGTCGCGGAACGGAGGCATAAGGTTCATAAGGCATAAGGTGTTGATGTTTATAACCTTTCGTTACCAGATATCCAGGCATCTGAGCTCGACCTTCGCCGATAGAACCACTCCAAATGAATAGAGCACTATCTGGAGGACAAGCATGCTCGTTGCAAATAGTTTGTTTCTCGTCGACAGTTTGAAGGACAAAATCTGTCAGATTAGACGTTTGTATCTGCATCGAAAACCATCCTTATATATGTGACATCCTAAATGTAGCTCTGTGTAATGCCCAGGTATGTTTAGGTCTCTCCAGCGCCACGGTGTCGTATAGCGCTTCTGTCGACGAGCTCAAGGATTTCGGGAATACCATGAGGTTTTCCTTGTCTCAAATTAACCTAGGAGTAGTTGCTTTTTATTTTTAGCATATATCTTAAAATCATCCATGTAAAATTCATGAGTGACCTCATGCTTTCGCCCTGAAAGACACGTCTTTGAAAGGTGAAGATGTTGAGTTGTCACATGATGTTTTCCAGGTGAGATAGTAAATCTGGTTTTCCAAAGTGGCATCAATTTCTCTATATACCTCACGATGTGTGAATGAACTTTCAAGCTTTCCAGCCGACAGATAATAAGTCTATGGGAGGTTGAATCAAAAGCTTTCCGGTAATCAATCCAGGCCATCGATAGGCTACGCTGGTAGGATGCTGGGTCTTTGCAGACACATCTATCGATGAGCAGGTTCTCCCGACCTGCTACGCCCTTCTTTGAGCCGCATTGTTCGTACATCTTTCACCACACAAGTCTCATTGTCCGAACAATCCTATCATTTACGATAGCCGTGAAGATCTTATACACCGTGCTCATACTACTCTGGAATAGACTCCTACGACTTCGGATATGAGGTGAATACTGTATATGCGAGCCAGATGCTGGTGGGTTAAAGAAAACTTCTTCCACCAGAAGGTATTCATACCAGCTGGTCCCGGAGAAAAATAGTTATTCATGCTTCTCTTAATACTTTTTCCACTTCCTCGATAGTAATCGGTGGGCATTTCTTCGCAGGTGAAAGTTATATACAGTTTACATATAGTGGACAAGAAAATGTGTTTCATTTATTTTTTTTTATTTCTTGTTATAATCAGATGAAACCTATCATTGTTTTGTCCACTATATACGTTCATAGTAGTTGTACCAAAACAGTCGTCAATTTAAATATCGTACGCCAACGTAAACAAATTCTTGTACAAGGTTGAATCACCTTGAAAAGCTTTCGACATTTGCTACAAACTTTACCAATTGATAAACGCGAGGAATCCTCCGGGGAGCGAGCACACCTGGCAATTGTCGCAACCAGGTTTGTATTTATACAGAAGCGAAAAAGATAAGAATATTAAAACTGTTATAAGAGTGGAAAAAAATTAGCTGATGAAATATGAGCTTATAAAGCACATTAGTTTCTATTGAAATTTTTAAAATACGTTTATTTCTCAAAGTACTTGGGGATGAAATATTTACGAAAGAGAAACAATGCATCACTTAAGTTGTATTTCTCATTTAAAGAAATTTAGAGAAAAAACAAAGTTAATTAATGCTTTAAAAATTGACAGTTCTTCACCTCAGTGATAATAAAACTACAAGATTAATTACTATTATTGAACGTACACTTAACTCGTTGTATTTTCCACTCTATACGTTGTACATTGTTCAAAGACTTTTCTTAAATTTAAGAAAGTCTTAGACTTCCCTGCTCAATCAAACCATTACAACTCAGATAGAATCCCGTTAGATCATGGGTTTCTATCAGGGTAGACCAGGAGTCCTATAATAATTTTGCAATACAGAATATACAGCGTTCTATCTGGGTTCTGAACGGAACAAGAAATCGTGCGCGAAATGGGTCTACCTGGATTTTAACCAGGTCGGATCCGGAACTGAGAAGGGTTCTATCTAGGTTTAATCGGCTACTTGCTATGATCTAATGGACATACAATTTCGCATCCGGGACCTATACATAGCGCTTGAAAATTATATCCGGTTATTATCTGGTCCTTGCCGGGATCTTCTCGGTATACAATTTCGTATCTTGGGCTATCCGGGACCTATATGGAGCGTTTGGAATTTCTGTCCGGGTCTTATCCGGTCCTGGCCGGGATCTATTCCGCATACATGTTCGTATCTGGGGCTATCTGGTACCTATACAGGGCACTTTAAAATTCTATTCGGGTACTATCCGGTTCTAGCCGGGATATAATCGGCATACAATTTTGTATCCCGGCCTATCCGGGACCTGTACAGGGTGCTTGGAAAGATTTATCTGTGTCCTATCAGGTCCTAGCCAGAATATATTCGGTACAGCAGCTCGAAACAAATGATAAATGATAAATTTGCAACAAAAAATTGGTTTTATATATTATCACTGCACTTAATTTATTTTTAAAATCATAACATTGCACGCACGGTCACTTACAAGCATAATCGCATGCTGAAACGCTTTGAAAAATCACACTCGCTGGGGATTCGAACCCTGCCTAAAACTACCCCACCAAAGTCTAAACCTAAATATCTACAGCACGCCCTAACCAATTGAGCCATCGAAACGCTTGGATCGTATCGACAAAATCTCACCCAAGCTGCTTCAATGAAAATCCGGGGCTAACTAAAAAGTATATATTTTTATTTGTGATTTCCCTGATTCATGACCATTCAAGTGACCGTCAAGCGCGGTGTTGTTTGGAGAAAGCAACATGGCTCATCGTGTTAGGTAAGTTATTGTGACACCTACGATATGTGTGATGTGACGTGACGTCTAACATGTGTTTTCTTGTCCTAAGGTATCCTCAAGTATGTTTAAAAAAGCTGCCCTATTCTTGGTCTATGTGTGCGTTTCTATTGGCGAATCCTTTGTGTTACATATATATTGCACTGGGCGGTTCGGTAGTCAAATCAATTACATATAGAAATGAATTATTCTTCTTCAAAATTCTGTTTTTTTTTCACTTAAAATACATGAATTTTGGGTTTTTAGATTGTATTCTTATAACTTTGCGTTTAGACGACCTTTCATAAAAGCGTTGAAATATATATTGCTGTGGAGCTCAGAACTAGAAAATACCTATTTGTTTCGAGACTACCAATTTTTTAAAGAGTTTTATAATTATTATTAATATTATGTAAAAATTAATATTAATCATTAATTATACATATAATATTGAATATCTTTCCTCGCAGGAATCTGACACTTCACGATGCTCTTGAAATCTTCGAAGGTGAAGATATCCATGAAATGTATATGGGTCTTCCCAATGCCAACGTGGGTTCTGACAATCTTTCGGGCCGGCAACTTTTGGCTAAAGCGGAAGTAGTTTTCCGAAATGTAGAAAGTTGCAGCAAGAGCTGTTGCCAACCTGCATCACAAAACCTGAAATTGGCTAAAATATCACAGAAGCCTGGACCTGCAAGAGGAGGAAAACACAAAAGGGTGGCATCCTGTCAACCTGACAGGATGAATGGTTTCACGTGCTATGCGCAGAAATAGGTTCTTAGACATTTCCAAATTCCTTCACTGTGCTCCTAATACCGATATAAATATGTATGATAAAATGTATAAACTGAGGCCTCTGGTCTCGTTCCTACAGAGAAAGTTTCGCGAATCGATGATTTTAAAAAGAGATTACGAATATGACGAGAGTATGATACCCTATTACGGAGCTCATGGCTGTAAGCAATTTGTCTGGGTTAAGCCCATTAGATTTGGTTACAAAGCGTGGTGTCTAAACACAAGACAAGGGTGTCTAGTCGACTATGACATTTACCAAGGCAAAAGTCCTGAAGTGAAAGGAGATTACGACAAAAGATTAGGGAAGTGTGCGGCTCCACTCGTTCACATTTTGGACCGTTTGCTGTAAGATATCAAGCCATTTCCTCTGACGTTTAATTTTGATAATCTCTACTTGGATAAACCTTTTAAAAGAACTGAAATCTCGTGGGTACGGAGGTACAGGGATCGGGAGAGAAAATCGTGTAACTAAGGAATGTTTTATCAAACCTGTGACCAGTATGAAGAAAGAAGCAAGAGGGTCTTTTGATTACAGATCGTCAAACGACGATGTTATAATTGCCCGCTTGGTAGAAAATTCTATTTTAACAGTAGGTTCTACTGTGCACGGTATAGAACCTGTTACAAATGCAACACGCTACTCACAGCAACATAAAAAAAGAATTCAAGTTCCAAGGTCTAATCTCTTCACTCAGCACAACAAGAATATGAGAGGTACTGATAGGATGGATCAAGATGTCTCCCTTTAACAAATTTCATACCGTCATAAGAAGGGGTGGTGGCCAATTTTTATTTGGTAGCTGGATATTAGTGTCTATAATGCTTGGATATTAGCAAGGGGTACTGGTGACAATGCCAGTCAACTCATCTTTAGAAGAACCATTGTGCAAACTTATCTGAAGGGCTATGGAGTCGCTCCGAAGACAACACGGGTGAAACCAATATACTTCTTGAGTAGAGTGGCTATAAATAAAAGGCATGACAACAAGGATCACTATGTAGCATGGATTGCGAACCAGAAGCGTCGACGATGTGCTTACGAATACTTATACTTATAATTTAATTATCGATGATTGCAAATAAGAATAATTGACAAAAAGTCACGTTACGTATGTAACATTAAGCATACATGTATCATATGGCTAACCAAAGTGTTCGAGCGTTATCCTAATAAGTTTTCTTTAATAGAAACCTAACAATTTCAAGCAGATATTCGTAGATCGTTTTTACTCCTTATCAACACGTGAAAGAGTATCTTATTGCATAAAAAATGCTTCAACGCATTGAAACTATACCTTGGTAACAAATGATAGGTTTAGTACACAGTAATTATGATTAAAAAGAGATATTGGCAAAAAGTTCCTGATTTGACTACTGAACCGCCTAGCGTTACATATATGTCACAGCCTATCAATCAGAAATGGTGACAGGTAATGAGCTGGAATTTTAGTTTTGGTATAGACTGCACGTTAGGAATAATATGCCTTAAAATCTCAGAAATCGGAGAAAAAATTTTTTAACGGCGGTAGAGAGTTAATAACAATTTTTGGCAAATGCTCTTTGGAATTCCTTTTGCTCTATCATTCAAAGGATACTCTAAAGCGCATTTCCTGAACATTTAACTTAAAAATTCCAAAAACTGACGAACAGAGCACGAGTTGAAGTGAAATACGGTTTAAAATAGATTTTGTCAAAAAAGTCACTTTTTAGAATTAGGTTTTTAAAATTAAAAGAGCTATAAGTTTTTGTCTAAAATAAAGAAGATGCGCAATAAAATTTCACATCCAAATATAACCTTTAAAAATTAAACTCCAAAAAAATTTTGAAAGCCTCTAGGGGACTTCGTTTTCGCACGACGAAGTTGTATGTGCCCTTATTGCATCGGTTACCTGAATTACGCAATGTTATAAAAGATGTACATCAATAAGACTATATTAATCAATTCAACTTACCAGTTATTGAACGTTTCAATTCAAGTTTAACATTATTTATTACACCTTGATATCCATTTCACAATTTTGTAAAATAATAATCTAACGGGTTGACAAGTACGTTGAAAGAAAGATAACTTTTGAAATGTATATAATTGAAAAAATTATTGGAACTTTGAGAATGTACTAAAATAAAAGATGATTCTTACAACTAAGCAAAAAGAGAAAATCTCGTTAAGTTTACATAATATTTTTACATTTAATATATTCTTAAAGTTTTCCTAAATTTGTTGATAGAATACATTCTTTAAGTTATATTTATTTTAGAGTTACTTGAAAAATCAAGATATACATTGACCTTTTAAAGCAATTACAAGTTACTTTACAAAATTTCTATCTGACTTCGGATCAAACAGAAGATTACATTGAAGTTTATTATTTTTTAAATCGAATTAATGATATAGAATCTCCATAGAATCGTGTTTTGCAATAACTATACTAAAATTCAAGTGATATTGTGCGGCGGGTGCCTACCGGGCTTTCATTAATTTCTTCTAAGGTCATATCATTAATCGCGCCGCTTCCGATGTTTATTTTTGTCCGTAACTTTTTTGCAAAAGAATTATATATTCCATTAAGATGTCCAGTATGGTCCAATGTTGCAAAAACATCACCACTGGATTTTGATAATGCAATTTGTTCTTGGCTAGGCATGGGCTCAAATACGTTATGTGCTAATTTCCTGTTAATTGACGTATCAGCAGGAAAAATGTATCTTCGAAGTTCGAATAGTCGGTACCGATTGGAGAAGGAAATAAGTCAAATAAGTCCGAGTTGTCCAAGTCTATATCCAAGTATGGAAGAAGAAGAAGGCCTGGCAGGAGAAGACCCAGAAATGGCAGGAGGAAACTTGGGCCCGACAAAAGGAGACCTGAACCTGGCAGGAGAAGACCTGGACCCACGACTAATAGGAGACTCAGCAGGTGAACGAGACCTGGCAGCATAATGAGGTCTACCGTAGGAATAAGAAGGTCAGAAACAAGGTCGAGGAGCAACAAGCAAAGCTTCGCCACTAGGACAACACTCAGACTGTAAGCATAATTCTGCAAGAAGAAATTAGGGATTACAATTTTTCAAAGTACATACTCGTATTTTGGTATTTCATGAAAAAAAAAATACTAATTACTATCGAAAATTCTGAATTCCACTGGGGTTTAATATATCTATTTTGTTTCGTCCGGTGCCGAAAATTCAATAACGAACATGATTCGTTTCTCGAAACCAAGGAGAACTATGTCAGGCCTCGAGTGCGCGACAGAGACAATTATCGAGAATATAAAGTTCCAGTATATTCCACACTTCTCATTTTCGATAATTGACTCTTTCTCCCTAGGGAACATTTTGTTGGTCAACCAGGTAGAATTTGCCCTAGGTGTTTGGGGTATGCAAGGCACGCTCTGCAACTATTATCGGGAATGTCTTGGCAAGAAATGTGACGACGGCACGCTGTAGTGGAAATGACACCATCTTGACATTAGCTCATACAGCATTAGCTCATACGACATCGACTGATCCTTCACATTTCCATAGAAGATGATGTGCATCTTCTTGTCGAGTATTTGTTCGCGGAAGATTTTCTCATACGCTTTCTTGATTCGTGCCTTCACGCATGAGTACTCAAGATGGATAATGTTTAATGCATCTTGCTCACCCCTGATATTGAAGTCAAGGCCAATTGTTTCAGCAGCCTCCCCCGCTGTTTTTTGCAGAAAAGTTCCTTTCCCCAAGTTAAACGTACCTGTCATGAATCATGTCCTGATTATGAAACATTTTGACGAATCATCCGATTTATAAATAATTTAAAAGTATATTTTTCAGTAATAAATATTATATTAATAATGATGATAGTTAGGCTTTTCATCTATATAAAAAAAGTATGGTTCTGAAGTGTTACACGCTAAAAAATAATTTTAATTATGTAACCTACAAACTAGGCAAAATTGAGTACTGTTTACTTAAGTCAGAAGGCTTGATACCTATAATTTATTTCATCTCGTGTATTCACAAATTTCGATTATTTCACATGTGTCATAGATTAAATGACAGCTCAAGGTTTATAGATTTGAGATTACTGCTTTTTTTTATTTGGATATAACTTTATTTAGTAATTAGTTGTTTGATAATACGTACACCTTTTTTAATACGTTCCGTATTTATGGAACGGAGAAACATGGGTGTTTCATATCGACGGACACATTATTAACGCTTGCTCTTATTTATGAAACAGAGGTACATTTGCAATTAAATGTGCTAATTATTATGTTAATATAGCTTATGTTATGTTATTGTGATATATTAGTTAAACTTTAACTAAAACAAATTAATTTTCAACCAAAGTGATAAATCTTTTAATAAAATGACGAATCTTCAACTGAAATGGTTGAATTTTCAACAAAAAGATGAATATTCAACCATGAAAATTAATTTTCTACAAGAAAAATACCAATTTTCAACACAATATATGAACTTGCAATCAAGTTGTTGAATTTGCAACTGAAAATGATACATTTTTTACCAATAGTTGAATTATACAAAAAAAGAGACGAATTTTCAACAAAAAATGGAATAGTTAAATGGTAAGTTGAACCAATTAATTTTCAACAAAAGAAAACAGATTTTCAACCAATGTGATGAATTTTTAACTAAAATGATGAATCTTCAAGTGGAATAATTGAATTTTACACCAAAAAGGTACATACATTTTCCATCAAATAGTTCAATTTTGAAATAAAAAAGATCAATTATCAACCAAATATGTAGTTAAATTTTCATCCAAAAACTATATATTTTAAACCAAAATAGAATACTTAAAATTACTATTAAAAAAAATTAGTTTCTAACAACAAAAAATGAATTTTCAAAAAAATAGTTGAATTTTTAGTTAGAAAAATTGATTTTCAACAAGGTAGTTAAATTTTCAGAGATGAATTTTCAATTTAAATGATGAATCATCAACGGAGAAAAAATCATTTTTGACAAAAGAGTTTAACTTATAACCAAGGAGTTGCATTATAAATTAAAAAGTATGAATTCTCAACGAACAATGTAATATAATTGAAATTTCAACCAACAAAGATTTCAATTTGAAATTAAAAGCAGTTGAATTCAATCAAAGAAGACAACATTTCAAGAAAAGCTCATGAGTTTTCAATTAAGAAATACTTTTCAGTCAACATAGGAAATAAATTTAAAACAAACTGTTGAATTTTTAAGGGAAAATATGAATTTTCAACCAAGGAGATTAATTTTTCACCAAGAGTGACGAATATTCAACAAAGCACATGTAGTTATTATCAAGTACAATAAAATAAAAATGAAAAGGGTACTTAGTCAATTTTAACGAAAACTTGTATTCAATTTATTTTTTTCTATGAACGATTAAAATAAAAGTTTATTGTACTATTTTTCACAATAGGTTTCATAATAGGTACATATATATATATAGGTACATATAGGTACATACCTTTAAAAAATTACAAGAAATGTCAAATAATTAAAATGCTCTGGAAAATGCTATATACAAGACTGAATCTTAGATTGTTATGAGATAAAAGTGCCAGTGCTTCATGAAGAACATAAAAAAAATACTTGTTTAATAACCTCCGATTTTTGTTTTACCACTGATCAGTCGAAGTATCTCTTAATGTGCATGATAATTGAATTCAAATGTTACCGCTCATGCGCGCGCATGATGACAGGATCAAAAAGCCAATTTGATCGTAGCTATCATGATCCGCTCGTCTATCCGAGGCCCGAGCCCACGTAAATTACCTCCGCCATCTTTGATATGTATTATACATAGTTTTCTACAATTTTCAACGTATATTACGTCGCTTATGTATTATACGTAGAAAACCTCGAGTGACGCGTCACTGCACAACCCTGATTCCGTCACACCTTGGGTGGGACTCCGAAGCCTTAAGTCGAACGGACTTCTCTTTCTACCATGTGCGATAGACAACAAGGTGCGATCGAAGTTGAAACGATCCTTTCGAAAACTATCTTTCTATGATATATGGTAGACATAGAGGGTTCGATGGTGTTCCAAAGACAAGTCGTACTTATTGTTTTAAACGATGAGACTCTCTCTGTCTACCACATACGATAGAAAGAGAGCTTTCGAAACCATAGTTTCGATTTCGATCGCGCCTCGCGTCTATCTCACATGATAGAATGAGAGGTCCGTTCGAATTAAGGCAACGGGGTCCCACCCCTTGTTCAACCAGGCTTCCAATTAGGTATTTCAAGTGGTGACGTCAGCTGGCAAGATGTCTGCACGCTGAGGGCCAAGCAATAATACCAATTGCATGTAATGAAACTTTATTTTTTTAATAACTTGGAAAAAAATTATTTTTCACCTTAAGTGTATTTGAATATTAATTTTATTTTTCTAAAAGCTATTCAATTACGTAATGAAATCGTTACTAAAACAAATGATCGATTTTCTATGTAACTCAATAGCTTTTAGGAAATAAGCAATAATATCTTAATACACTTATGGTTAAAACTAATTTTTTCCCAAGTTATTGAAAAAATAATGTTTCGTCGCATACATTTGGTATTATTGTTTGGCCCTCGGCGTGCAGACATCTTGAATTCAAATTTCAATGATCGGAATCACAAATTACGGAGAAAAAAACCAGGTAATTTATAATTATCCATGAATGCCTTTGCAGTTTCTATTTTAATATAATAAATCATCATACATAAATATTCGGAAATTTATTGAATTTTGAATTTGATATAAATACATAATACTTAAAAGCGTCTACGCTGGTATTATAGCGAAAACAGTACTTATATGAATCCTGTAAATATAACTTTAGGATAAACTTTAAAGGATCTCAAATAATTTATGTAGAACTCTATTTTAAGGAACTTCACAAGATTTGAGGGTTTTTATAGGATCTCGAAGTATTTGAAAAATTGTAGGGAATTTAAAATTTCTCAGGGATTTCCACAGAATAGTATCAAGGGATTTGAAAGAAGTTTCAAGCGATTTTAAAGATATGAAGAGAATTTACGCAGATTTTTGCAATGTAAAGTTTATTTTTGCAGAATCGCTATTTATCTATACTCCCATCTGAAATGATAAAGGTTCCAAATTGAAAATAATAATCGTTCTTTTGTATTTTGTATACTCTTTACATTTATTCCTCAAATATTTGTTAAATATTTACTCGAATGCTGATTATCGTATGTACATTCATTTTATTTTTCAGTCTAACGACAAGGATAAAAATGCTTCGCAGTTAGCTAAAGTGAAAATAGAGAGACTAATGAAGGCACTCAAGAACTCTGTGGATAGAGTTGGAGAATTAAAAAAAGAGAAAGAGTCGGTTCTTCAGGACTTACAAGAATGTAAGGCAGATTTAAAAACCGCTCATGAGCAGATAGAGGCCATATTCAAAGAATTGGAAAATGTCAAACATCTTAATGAAGAGTGGCAGAAACTTGCCATAAATAAATGCTAAGTGATGCATTGTGAGTGTTACCTTTTCTAACAATAAAATAACATTTTGTCTGCAGGATACGAACCGACGTTGTTTTTTTTTTCATTTTTTTACATTTGTTTTTCACGAAAGGTGACTTATTATATGAGAGTAATTTTTCTTCTATCTATTTTCAGTGAATGGAAACAGACTCAAAATCCAACTGGAAATTTAACCTTCGCTCTAGTGGGTTATATCACGGAAGATAATAGCCAAGTAAGTAATGTTATTATGATTATGTGGTCTTATTGTGATTACTTCAACATTTAACATTTGTTTTTCCATCTAGATTTACCTAGGAAGAGGAGTTTGAATTCAGTACGATACCTACTTGTTTGCAATCAACGGGATCAAATTAAGTACGAGAAAAAGATTTTTTCGCCAAATGTCCATAGCCGTCTTTGGATATGATGTCCTCGCAAAAAGTACCATTACGGGTAAAGAAAGTAATATATATGGTGGCACTAAGGTGCCTGCAATAAGGCTAGATCCTAAAAAACGTGGTGCCATGAAAGGTACTCTTTTTAGTAACCGTTCATCTCCCTACATGTACATTGCAATTGAATTAATTCACTATAATTCATAATTGCATATTTCAGAGATATGTGTACACACTTCTGTGTACAGCATCTCAAGATGGACTACAACGAAGCCGACTCGGAGGCAGGAGAGGCAAAGCAAAGCATTCGCAAGAAAATATCTCAACTGGGGATTTAAATTTGCGATGCAAAACTGCCGGCCCCTATGCGAACTAATCAATATGGCTGTAGATGACATATTAAATACGCCTAAAACATCACGAAAAATAGCAAAAATACAGAGTTTAACTATAATGATCGTCCCACTGAATAAATCAGTGCTGTAATAAGTAGCTCTGATGAGCAAAATACTTTCTAGCTCATAATTATTTGCTCCAATAATGGGATTTGCACGTCAATATCGAAAATCAACAAGTTTCATATAGTGCCAAAGCTTAGAAGTGTTAAAATAAAAAGGCGAAACTTATTTGAAAAAATTGAAGTTGTAGGTAAACACAGCTGTGAGTGGTTGAGAAATTCAAATGTGAAAGATTATAACGTCAAGAATTTACTTGTCTGCTTCTTTCATTTTAATGAAAATAATTACTGGTTTCTAAGTTGTTTTACTAAATATTGAGTGAATAAATAATATTTAATGTTATTATTTCACGAAAATTTAACGGCTGTGAACTCATGTTCCAGAGCTAGACGAAAAGAAACGATCTCTCAAGCGAGACGATATACCTACGCCTTTTAATGTTCAAATAGGATAAATGAATAAAAATATGCAACTTGTTGCAATTACGGCATGATCATTTAAGGTAATTTATAACGTATTATTATAATTGTAACAGTTTATATATTTATTTTGTTTCTTTTAATAATTATAATGCCCTATTACTTTAGCATTACTTTAGCATTAAGCTGTAGCCTATAATGCTTGCGTTCGGCCGGTCTGCCAGGGCCTAAAGTACATTATTTGTGTTTTTTTTTCAACTTTATCCTTTTATTATTATGAAATGTTCATTTTCCATGAAAAATGTATGACATAACCTAAAAATGCATTATTAGTGAATTTTATTGGCTATTTTAATTTTTTTCCATCAACAGTAATATTTAGTTGAGAGAAAATGGAAGACCTATAAGATAAACCTGAAAACGCATTACTTGTGAATTTTGTTTCTAGCGCAGCCTGATCCAATTATAAAATATCCACTTCCCGGCGAAAATGAACGACATAACCTAAAAATACGATACTAGTGAATTTCATTGGCTAATCAATCTTTTCCCAATTTTATTACTAACTTAGCCCTTTTCTGTTGTAAGATATTTATTTCACATCGAAAAAGGAGAGCATAACCTTAAATATTGTATTATTAGCCTATTTTATTTCTCGCTTAGCCCTTTTCAGCTATAGAATATTTACTACCTTTCCACTAAACATATGACCAAAAAATGCATTGTTTTCTAATTTTATTCCTCACTTAGCCTTTTTCCATAATAAAATATTCATTTGAGGTGTAAAATTCAACTACTTGGTTAAAAATGTATGTATTGTGTTAAAAAACAAATTTTCTGGATTAAAAACGAATTTCTCTACCTCAAAATTTAACTATTTGATTGAAAATTACTTTTTGTTGAAACTATATTTTTGAGTTTAAAATTCAACTGTTTTGTATAGAAAATTCGTCCTTCGTCTTGAAAATTCAACAGTCAGGAGAAAATTTAACGGCTTTGTAGAAAATCGTTATTAAAAATTATAATTACTTTTTAGTTGAAATTATATTTTTGTGTTGAAAATTTAACTGTTTTGTAAGAGATTCGTTTTTTTATTGAAAAATAATTCTTTTTAATGCAAATTCAACTATTCTATTTTTCGTTAAAAATTGATTTTCTTTAGTTTAAAAATTCAACTATTTGCTCGAAAATTTATGTAGTTTGTCGAAAATTCGACTTTTTTTGGTAGAAAATTAATCTTCTTGGTTTGAAATTCAACTATGCACTTGGTTAAAAATGTATGTATTTTGTTAAAATAATTTTTTCTGGATTAAAAACTAGTTTTTCTAACTCAAACTTTAACTATTTGATTGAAAATTACTTTTTGTTGAAACTATATTTTTGAGTTGAAAATTCAACGGCTTTGTAGAAAATTAGTTTCCTTATTTAAAATAAAAATTACTTTTTTGTTGAAACTATATTTTTGAGTTGAAAATTCAACTGTTTTGTGTAGAAAATTCGTCATTTGTCTTAAAAATTTAACAGTTCGGGACAAAATTCAACGGCTTTGTAGAAGTTTCCTTTTTATTAATAAAAAGTAATTTTTTGATTGAAAATTTAACTATTCCATTTTTGGTTAAACATTGATATTTTTAGTTTAAAAATTTAACTATTTGGTTGCAAATTTATGTAATGTTTCGAAAATTCGCCTTTTTGGTAGAAATTTAACCTATTTGGCTAGAAATTTATGTATTTTATTTACAATTCTTCTTTTTTAGTGAAAAAATAATCTTCCTGGTCGAAAATTTAGCTATTACTATTTGGGTAAAAAATTATGTATTTTTAAGAGAATTCGTCTTTTTTAGTAGAAAATTCTTCTTCTTGGTTAAAAATTTAACTTTTTGTTTAAAAATGTAATTATTTCATTAAAAATTCAACTGTTTTGTTAAAAGCTTGTCGTTTTAGCTTGGAAACTGGACTATCTGCTTCAAAAATTGATGTATATTGTTGAGAATTCGTCTTTTATAGTAGAAAATTATTCATCTTATTTAAAAATCTTTTTTTTAAGAATTCTATTATTTGGCAAAAAAATCCACTGTATTGTAGCAAGCTCGTTCTTTTTACGTAAAAATTCTGCATTTTGCATGAATTTGTTTTCTTTAGTAACCGACAATTTTTATTTTGTTTTAAAATTCAAGTATTTTGTTGAAACTTAGTCTTTTTCGGTTCAATTCGATTGTATTTGATTAAAAATGAAGTTCTTATTATTAGCGGGTTTGAATTTGTCAAGGAAATTAAGTAGCCTCAAGTACTTTATGTACCTGATATACAAATTTTTATTTTTAAATTTGTTTCCTTAAATCTGGAAGATTGGGTGAGGGGGGGGGGGCAATCTTTCCAATCGCCACCCTCTGGATCAGCTCTGGGTTTGACGTTTGATTTTCCAGGGACTGTATGAATCTTGTGATAAATTATTCCTCTCGTCCTCAATCATCAATAAATACCAAGGACACCAAACCCAGAGGTTCTGCAAAAATTCCCTGAAGACGAATTCAGATTTTTCTGGAACTAAAAAAAGAAGATAATCTTTTCTCAAAGATGTAGAACAAGGTGCTCACATTCAAGGCCATTAGAGTAGTCCTATCTCTCAGAAATCGTTTCTTCAACGCTTCTGGTAAGTGTATCTCGGACCTTTTCACATCCGTTCCAACGTCAGCGATTCTTGGAGGGTGACACGTTTGAAAAATGTGACGGACCGCGAGAAGAAAAACTTAGGGTAGTTGATGGAGCTGGAAAGGATCGGTTGTGTTTGGCTTTGAATCGACGGAAGGATCCTTGTCAGCTTCGTGGGATTCAAAATGGGCTCCATCAGCGAACGGAAAATGGAAGACGTGGCAGCTGGGCCGGCTGGCTGGGCGTCACGCACTCGTCGAATCGAAAAAACTGATCGCTGACATTTGATGGATTGGTGGATGGTGGAGGGGGTTTCGTTTTTCCATGGTCCCGGTTCGTCGATCTCCCGTTGCGTCTAGTCCAAGAACAAAGACATCAACTTGATGGATACCCATGAACTTAACCGTCTACGAACGTTCATCGCCAGACGAAACACTCCTCTTGTTTTCCTTCCCAGTTCACCCTTCTTCCTCTAAAAGGAATCCATTATCTACAACTCCTCCAAGGCTTTTTAGTTTTACTCAATCCTACCAAATCGGTCACTTATCTTCCAGGCCTCTCAATTTTAATTAGTGATAATTGAGATGTTCAGTAGGGAAGGCCTATTCATTACGTAAGGATTTTTTCTCTAATATTGGACCCCATCATGACTATTGTAAGGATTCGTAAGAGTTTTGTAAACCCCTTGGCCTCTTCTTACGTAAGATTTTATATTTTTCACTCAATATCGGAAATATACTGTTAGGGGATGATTTCAAGAAATCTTGAAGGATTTTTAGGAAATGTAAGAGATATATCGAACTAATGTTTACGAATTTTGAAGGATTTCATTGAATTTCAATAGCCCTTGGAAGGTCTAAAGAGATTTTAATTAATTTCAAGAAATTTTGAAATATTTTAAAAGAATTCATAGGATTTTAGAGAATTTTAGAGGATTTTGAGAGATACAAGAATGATACCGAAGAATGTTCACGATTTTCTACGGATTTCAAGATATTTAATTGGATTTCGAACATTCAAGGTATTTCATTAGATTTCAAAGGATTTTAAGGGATTTTTAAGAATTTTAAAAGATTTTAATGGAATTTCGAAGATCTGATGGTATTGATAAAGATTTTAAAGAGTTTTGTAACCCCCTTGGCCTCTTCTAACGTACACCTAGAAAAGTGTCTGGTTAAATCAACCAGAATTCTGGTCAAATATGCCCTTACTATTTTTTCTGGTTAGACTAACCAGAATTCCGTTTAAATAACCCAGAAATTCTGGTTAATTCAACCATAAGTCTGGTTAGTCTAACCAGAAAAAATAGTAAGGGCATATGTAACCAGAATTCTGGTTGATTTAACCTGACATTTTTTTGAGTGTAAGATTTTATATTTTTCACTCAATATATCGGAAATACACTGTTAGGGGATGCTTTCAAGAAATCTTGAAGGATTTGAAAGGATTTTTACGGGTTTTAAGGAATTAAGAGTGATATTCGCGAATTTCAAAGGATTTAAAGAGATTTTTAGGAAATTTAAGAGATACCAGACTAATTTTTACGAATTCGGCAGGATTTCATTGAATTTCAACAGCATTTGGAAGATCTTAATAGATTTGAAGGAATTTCAAGAAATGTTGAAATATTTCAAAAGAATTCATAGGATTTTGGAGAATTTTAATGGATTTTGAGAGATACAAAAATACTTACATGAAATTCGAAGTTCTGAGAAGGATTTTAAGATACCGAAGAATTTTCACGATTTCCTAAGGATTTCAGGAAATGGAATTTCGAAGATCTAAAGGTATTTATGAAGATTTTAAAGGACTGTATGGGATTTATAAAGATTTTAAGAGATATCGAAGTATTTTGACAAATTTTGAAAAAATTCAGGGGATTCTAATGGGACTTCAAAGATCTAAAGAGATGTCATAAGATTTATAAGGAGTCTGAGGGATTCTAAAGGATTTTAAGGGATTTCAAAATATATGAAAAAAGGTCATGAGATTTAAAAGAATTTCAAAAGATGCTGAAAGTATTTTATAAGACTTCAAATGATTTGAAAGGATTTAAAGGGATTTCAAGCGATTTCAAAATATTTAAAAAGAAGTCATGGGATTTCAAAGGATCTTCAAAACTTTGCATAGACACTGAAGTATTTTGACGAATTTTGAAGGATTTCAGGGGATTTTAGTGGGATTTCGAACATTCGAGGTATTTCATTAGATTTCATACTATTTTAAGAGATTTTTTAGAATTTTAAAAGATACCGAAGTATTTACATGAATTTTTAAGGACTTTAAAGTATTTCAAAAATAACGAATTTTGACGGATTTCTGGGGATTTTAATGGAATTTCGAAGATCTGAAGGTAGTAATAAGATTTTTAAGGATTTTAAAAGATTTTAAGAGA
>JAABKJ010007545.1:226264831-226322600 GCA_011634705.1 Andricus grossulariae
TCTGGGGATTTTAATGGAATTTCGAAGATCTGAAGGTAGTAATAAGATTTTTAAGGATTTTAAAAGATTTTAAGAGAAACAGAAGTATTTTGACAAATTTCTAAAAAATTCAGGGATTTCAGTGGGACTTCAAAGGTCTGAAGAGATGCCATAAGATTCAAAAGAAGTCTAAGGGATTCTGAAGGATTTCAAGGGATTTAAAAATATTTGGAAAAAGGTTATGAGATTTTAAAGAATTTTAAAAGATACCGAAGGTATCTTATAAGACTTCAAAGAAGTTCAAAGGATTTTAAGGGATTTAAAGAGATTTCAAAATATTTAGAAAGAAGTCATGGGATTTCAAAGGATTTTCAAAGATTTTTCAAGAGACCGAAGTATTTTGACGAATTTTGAAAGATTTCAGGGGATTTTAGTTGGATCTCGAAGATTTAAGGTATTTCATTAGAGTTCAAAGGGTTTTAAGGGATTTTCGAGAATATTGAAAGATACCGAAGTATTTACATGAATTTTTAAGGATATCAAAGTATTTCAAAAATACCGAATTTTGACGGATTTCTGGAGATTTTAATGGAATTTCGAAGATCTGAAGGTTTTTATAAAGATTTTAAAGGATTTCATGTGATTTTGAAGGATTTCAAGAGATATCGAAGTATTTTAACAAATTTCGAAAAAATTCAGGGGATTTCAATGGGTCTTCAATGATATAAAGAGATGTCATAATATTCGAAAGGAGTCTATGGGATTCTAAAGGATTTCAAGGAATATCAAAATATTTGAAAAAAGTTCATGAGATACAGATACCGAAGGAATTTTATAAGACTTCAAAGGATTTGAAATTTTTTTGAGGGATTTTAAGGGATTTCAAAATATTTAAAAAGAAGTCACGGGATTACAAGGGATTTACAAAGATTTTGAAAGACACCGAAGTATTTTGACGAATTTTGAAGGATTTCAGGGGATTTTTATGGAATCTCGAAGATCTGAAGGTATTTCATTAGATTTCAAAGGATTTAAAGGTATTTTTAGAGATTTTAAAAGATTTCAAGAGATATCGAAGTATTTTTACGAAAATTGAAGGATTTTAGTGAATATTAATGGGATTTCGAGGATCTGGAGGTATTTCAAAGGATTTTAAGACATTTTAGTAGATTTCAAAAGATTTCAAAATACTTAAAAAGAACTCGTGGGGTTTTAAAGGATTTTAAAAGGTACTGAAGTAGTTTCAAGAATTTTGAAGGATTTTGAAGTATTTTCAGAGATACCAAATTTTGAAGAATTTCAGGGGATTTTAATGGGATTTCAAAGATCTGAAGGTATTTCATAAGATTTCAAAGGATTTTAAAAGATTTTTAGGGATTAAAGAAATTGAGAGCGATTTCCGCGAACTACAAAGGTTTTAAAATGATTTCAAGGGATCTTTAGGGATTACAAATTTTTTAAAGGGATTTTAAGGGATTTTAAAGGATTTTGAAATATTTCAAAAGAATTCATGTGAATGTAGAGAACTTTGAATGATTTCAAGAGATACCAGAGCATTTACACGAATTTGGAAGGATTTCAAAGGATTTTAAAAGAAACCTAAGTATTTTCGTGAATTTCAAAGAATTTCAAGGGATTTTAATGGGATTTCAGAGATCTAAAGGTATTTTATTAGATTTGAAAGAATTTTAAAGGATTTAAAAAGATTTTAAGAGACACCGAAATGTTTTTACGTATTTTGAAGCATTTCAGGGAATTTTAATGAGATTTGAAAGACCTTAAGTGCTTCTAAGGGATTTTAAGGAATTTCAAGAGATTTTGAAATATTTTTAAAAAAGTCATGGGATTTAGGTTTCAAAAGATTTTTAAAAGTATTTTTACGAATTGTAAAGAATTTCGGGAGATTTTAATGGGGTTCCGCAGATCTGAAAAGATTTAATAAGATTTCAAAGGAATTCAAGTGAGTCTAAGGATTTTCGAAAGATTTAAAAATATTTGAAAATAACTCATAAGATTTCAAAGGTTTTAAAAGATTTTAAAACATACCGGAGTATTTTCACGAACTTTGAAGGGTTCCTGAAATTATAATGGGATTTCGAAAATCGGAAGGTTGTTAATAAGATTTCAAAGAATTTTGAGGGATTTTAAAAGATTTCCAAATATTTAAAAAAAAGTCATGGAATTTTGAAGGATTTGAACAGATTTCCGGAGATGCCGAAGCGATTTTAAGGAATTTTAAAAGATTTTAGAGGATTTTAAGTGATATACCGAAGTAGACACAAGATGTCAAGATTCACAAATTTTGGAGAATTTTAGGGGATATCAATAGGATCTCAAAGATTTAAAGAGATTTTAAGGGATTCAGAAGATTTCAAAGGATAAGGAGAGGCTCAAAGGATTTTCAGAAATATCAAAAAATTTTACGAAATTTCAAAGGATTTCTGATCAATGACTTTCAAGAAATTTTCAAAAGGTTCAAATAATTTTCGGAGATTTACAAAATTCTCAGAAGAATTCACGGGATTTTAAAAGACTTTCAAAGATTTCAAAGGATTTTAATAGATTTTAACGGATTTCAAGAGATTCAAAGGGGTTTTCATAATTTCACAGGATTTCAAGGGATTTTAGGTTATTTAAAAAAATTACAAAATATATGCACGGATTCCAGTGGATTTCCTGAGATTTCAAAAGATTTGAAGGAATTTCAAAGAACTTCGGGATAAAATTTTATAAACAATTTTATGAGATTTCAAGAAATTTTAATGGCTTTAAAAAGATTTTAATGGATTTCAAAATATATCAAGGGATTTTAGGAGATTTATAAATTTCAAAAGATTTCCATAGATCATAAAGGAGTATGAGGTATTTTGTTCGGTCATGTTTGATATCGATGGATTTCAAGGAATTTACCTGATTAAAAAAAAGAGATTCACAAAGTTTAAAAAAAGTTTCAACAATTCTGGAAATAATTAGTATTTTTTAAAGTGCTGGTCATATAACTTAAAAACTTCAAATTTATAATACAAATTAACAAATATCGTAAGTATTAACACATTTTTTAAATTTGCAAATTTTGCATCAAGTTAAAGGCAAAATGTGAATTTCATGAAAAGATATTGCAAAAAACATCAAATTTCTATGTTCTGGAAAAATTGGAATTAATCTGGATATAATCAACATTTCTTTAACGTTGTTAGGCTCATTGTAATGGTAAGTCTTTATAGTATGTTTTTAAACTGTTAAGATATTTAAAAAAATTTTTTTCCAAGATTCTGCTTTAGGGTGAAGCTATTAAGCTCAATCTATTAAAATACATTTCAATTGAAAGAAGATTATATGTTAAGAAACTGTCAGAATTCATTAAGTGACCCTGCGAATGGTCATAAGTGATATGAAATATTTTTTAATTACATAATTATTTTTCCATTTTCCTTTTACTTTTGCCTGTATAATAGAAAATCTTGAGCAAAATCAAGCTTTGAAGGCTCTTTGTTAACTCAAATTTAAGGCTTATGAGGAACGTATAAAAAATCGAATTATGCAAATTATGTGACAACATCTATACTGCCCTCCTGGTGAAGAAAGTTTACCGTAAGGTTCGTTTTTTTGCCATCCCCAATGCGATCCTTATATCGACGTATCCAAATGACAAGCTTCCATCTCCATGAAACCAAATGAAAAGGTGCTAACTGGTGGAGACCAAATGAAAAGGTGCTACAGAGTTGAGGGATTTGATGTCCAGAATACAATTTATATGGAATTTTGAATCTTCAAAAGTTAGCACCTTTTGATTTGGTCTCTCCGAGATGGAATCTTGTCATTTGAACAAGTCGATATAGCAGAATGCAATCCTTATCGCAATCCTGCAATCCTTATGTCAAAATGTAGATAACAACCTTCTTCACCAGGAGGGCAGTATATGGATCCAACAGCCCCATTTTGATGGATGAGTATTTCTCTTAGAATAGATTGTCCAAGGGAATCAGCTAGAGCTAATTTAGAAAAAAGTCGAGGAATGACAAGGAACTAATTCTGGCTGTTACTATCGTCCAGTGGAGGAGCCTTGGGCCGTTCGCGATTCGGTGGCGGCCCTACCAACCGCCATTACTCAACTATTCACTCGGTAACGCAATCATACGTCACAAAGGCCTTTCATTTGCAAGCGCATTGTGGAAACCCAGCGATATTAATTGCCGTCGCTCGTTACCCGGCCCTTTTCGTCCTTCTCCACCCACTCTCTCTCTCACTCCTCGTTCCCTTGATGCTTTTGCCCTTCCCACTCTTCTGGAACCAGAACCCGAGTATTCCATATTACGTATTCCATGCAACTCTGTCCTGCCCGGTTGTCTATATAGTTGGCAGCTACCCTCGCCTCATGTTTGTCCTCTATGTGCAACCTCCTCGCGTACAGGATGGCCAAAGTATTCCTGCGTGTGACAAATACAAACTTCAAGATGTCCCGAATGGCCATTCCGGATTAGAGCCAAAAGAGAGGGATACTCCAGCCAACTAGGCCACCCCCTATACATGGTGTATTACCAACCCCTCGTTATTCTAGCATCAATAATGCAACATCGTGTTCGATCATTTAGT
Organism: Andricus grossulariae; assembly: GCA_011634705.1. NCBI lineage: Eukaryota > Metazoa > Arthropoda > Insecta > Hymenoptera > Cynipidae > Andricus > Andricus grossulariae. The sequence continues at coordinate 226,269,404 of JAABKJ010007545.1, forward strand.
CATTTACTTGCATGCGTCAGAAATGAATTACTATCGATTATATAAGGAGAATTTTGGAATGGTGAATATTCTTTCATTTTTATGTCTGGGATACAACAATGGTATTAATAAAGGAAAAAACCCTTTTTGTTTCGACTTATCCAGATCAGGCCGATTCCCTTAACAGGTAGCCTATTGATAAAATATATGTATAAACGAAGAATAAAGGAAGGTCCAAGCAGTTTCGTAAAAAATTGTCATAAAAACATCGTTGATACGTAGAAAGTCATTAGAATTGATAAATCTGATCTTGGGAGCACAAGATGATAGTATGATTAGCATAATGAGACCAACATCATATCATAAGATTCGTTAAGAAGGTCCAAGTCCGTAATTTTATTGAGACAATTATATCCTTCTTTTTTAATCAAAACTGTTTTAGCAAAGGTAGGTTTATAATAATTAGGTTCGACCTGTAGTTGAATTTTACCCATAATAAGTTTCCACAGCTATGGTATTACTAAAGGAAACTACCTTTTTGTTTAGACTTCATCCAGACTATTAAAAAATCGGTATGACGTTTTAGAACCAAACCAAATCAGATAAGTAGTAAAATACAATACATTCAAAATATATGTAATAAAGAATAAAGGAACGTCCAAGAAGTTTGGTAAGAAATTCTCATAAAAACATAGTTGATAGATTACGTAGGAAACCATTGGAATAGAAAAAACATTGGTCTTGGGTACACAAAATGATAGTATGATTAGCATAATGAAAGAATAAGCATATTATAAGATTCGTTGTAAAAGTTAGAGTCAGTAATTTTATTGAGACAATTATCTGTTTCTTTTTTAATGAAAAACATTTCAGCAAAGGTAAGTTTATAATAATTAGGTTAGTTCAATCTCATTCCATTTTATAGCATTTTGATTGCCATTATGGCACAGCATTAAATATTTAGCAATATCTTGATGATTTTTTTCGCAATGGTTGATGTTATTTTTGTGTTTTGTTAATCTTATAGGCAGAGGGTGTTTCATTTTACCTATCATAAGTTTTACCATAGCTACAAGTAATTTTATAAACTACATTGCATTGGTCTAAAGTATCTAGTTTGTCCCTACAAACTTCAATCAATTTATTTAATTTTTATTCAACTCTAAAGATGGTTCTGATTTTGATTATGTTAAATAATTTTTGAAAACTTTGTGAAATGGTACCAAGAAATTAGATGGAGACAATTTCTTGCTTCATATCGATTATTACATCTTCGTTTTGAATGTTTTTGATGGATTGGTTTTTCTTGAAGAATAACTCAGAAATCCTTCCTTTACATGTTTTTCAATAAATTAATCCCAATTTTATGTTGGAGAGGATGATTAGATTAAAAATTAAGAAATCTTCCAGAATATGTCGCTTTTCTATATTAGTTAGCAATAATACAATTATTGTCATCTTTAATAAATTGTAGGTTGAAACAACTAATAGATCTGTTGAAATATAACTTTTATTTAAAACATTATGATTGTAGATTAACGCACCTTTTTATCCAGTGAGCACCAAAGACCATGTTTTTCTATTCTACTGACTTCCTTCGTAAACGATCAACGATGTCTTTATGATAATTTCTTACGAAACTTCTTGGACCTTCCTTTATTTTTCAATGTTTTTCCTTTATCGGCTCAATCCAGCGAGCAATAAACAGTAAAAAATGTATTCAATATGAATCATTTTTCGGAAATATATTTATGGTTAACTGTTTTGATAAGGCGGAAGAAATATATTTAGAAAGTTATCAGGTTTGAGTCAATTTTATATTGACATTTCCCATAAATAATAAGAGGAAAAGTATGAAATGATTTAAAGTTTTCATATAAGAAAAAATAAAAATCATACTCAGTAGATGGCGACACATTCTAATTAATTCGCTTTATTCAAAATAATCTAGAAACTGAATTTTTATTTATTATCTTTCTTCATCATGCATTACGTAATAAACTGTATCACTCAAGGAATTTAAAAAAAATTTTAGTGCAGCGTTTAGAGATAATCCCAGGCATTTTAGGAGCCTTGATCTATAAATAAAATTCATAGTTTCAAGTATGTTGTTATAAACAAATTAATTATGTGCATAAAAATGTTCAAATAAAGTGAAAAAGCATATTAAAATACAAATATCGAGAAATGCTAAGATAAACAATATCTAACAAATGAAAAATGAATGTAAAATAGTTTCAAAAATCATTTTAGAATTCTCTCAATAACAAGCTGCTTCTTTGAGCACCCTCACTGATAAAAACTACCACTTTTAAAGTTAAAAATCTGATAATTCTATTTATATGAAGGAATATTTTATGAATTAGACATCAGGTGTATCATGCCAGTTTTTCAGTTTTCTTTCTGCATTAAAAGGAGTGGGTTTTAATACATGATCAATTTTGTTTATTATAATTTATTTAAATTATCATTATGCTGACATTTTTGTTTAGGAATTTGCATCGTTGGAGATATTCCTCAAAAATTCGAATTCTCGCAAAAATCTTCATGGTTTCTTGTTGTACACCTGTGTGCCTTGAGGTAAAAAATTTAATTGTTTTGTTAAAAATTCGTCTTTTTGGATAGAGGAGTCATCTTTTATGGTATAAAAATAATCTTCTTGATTGGCAATTCAACTGGTTGGCTGAATGTTAAACTATTTTGTTGAAAATACATTACTTTTTATTTAAAAATTAATTTTTTTAACAGAAAATTTAACTATTCCAATATTGGTTGAAAACTGATAGTTTTTAATTGAGAATGCAACAATTCGGTTGAAAATGTATGATATTTTATCGTCAATTTCTTGTAGGAAATTAATCTTCTTGATTGAAAATTTAATTTCTTGGTTGAAAGATGAATGTCTTCGTTCAAAATTTATATTATTAGTTGAAAATCCATCGCTTCGGTTGCTATTTTGACGATTTTGTTGAAAATTTGTGTTTTTTTTTCTTTGAAAATTAATTTTTTTAACTACAAACTTATCAGTTCCATTATTGGTTTGATATTGGTCGTTTTTAATTGATAATAAAACATTTTTCGTTTGCAAATCTATGTATTTTTTTACAAATTGGCCTTTTTTGGTAGAAAATGTTTCTTTTTGACTGAAAATTCAACTGCTTGGTTGAAGGTCAAACTACTTTGTCAAAAATTTATTTGAATAGTTAAAGATCTATCTCGTTCGTTGAAAATTCAAGAAGGTTTGGTGCTAATTAGATTCTTTGTCGGTTGGAAATCAATATTTTAACTGCAAATTTAATTGAAAAATTCAACTATATTGTTGAAACTTAACTTTTCTGTTTGAAATTCATATTTTTGAGTTAAAAATTGAACTTTTCTGTAGGAAATTTGTCTTTGTTGTTCAAAAATTTAACTGTTCTGTTAAAAATTCGTTGTTTTAGCTTGAAAATTTTATTGTCATAGAAAATTCAACTACTTGTTAGAAAATTCATATTTTCGGTTTGAAAATTCAACTGCTTTTTCGAGAATTCGCCTTTCTGTTTGAAAACTCAACAATATGGCTGAAATTTGTTTTCTGCTCTCATGACTGAAAAAATTTTCCTGCTTGAAAATTCAATCCTTTTGTTGAAAATTTTACTGACTTCTAAAAAAATCATTTTTTTCAGCATGAGAATATAGCTATTTGGTTAATAATTTCATCATTCTTAATTGAAAATTAACTTTTTTTTAATTGATACTTGGCTGAAAGTTGATGTATATTGTTAAAAATTCGTATTTTTTGCTTGAATTGAAGTGTTTTTGTTTATTTAATATTTTAATCAATTTTAGTTAAAAGTCAACTATTTTTTTTTGAGAATTCAACTTTTCTCGTTAAAAATTCAACTGTTTTGTTGGAAATTTAGTTATTTTGTTAATAGTCTAACTATTTTTTTTTAAATTTCGCTGTTTTATAAAAAATTTGCCTTTTTGAATATCAAATTCGTACTTTTAGATTGAAATTTCAAATGTTTTCTAAAAAATTCGTATTTTCAGCTTAAAAATTCATCTAGTTGGTTGATTTGGCTGAAAATTCATCTGTTTTTGATTGAAAATTAAATTTTTTTTGTTTAAAATATCAGCTATTGTATTTTTATTTGATAATTCATCTTTTTGTTTGAACATTCAAATACTTGGGTGAAAGTTCTATTTTTGTAGAAAATTCATATTTTTCGCTTGAATTAATTTATTGTTATTTAAATTTAAATCAATTTTGTTTGAATAGTGAACAATTGTATTTTTTGCTGAGAATTCAGCTTTTCTGGTTAGAAATTCAGCTGAATTCGAAATTTATTTTTTGTTTCAAAATTCGACCATTTAGTTGAAAATTTACCTTTGTAGGTTGAAAATTCAACTATTTGGTTAAAAAATCATCATTCTTGATTAAAAATTAACTTTTTTGTAGAAAATTCATCTTTTTGGGTTTCAAAGTAGAGGGTTTTCTAAAACATTTGACTTTTTAACTGAAGATTTAACTTTTTTTTTTGAATATCCGTCTTTTTTAGTTGAATTATCATTTGTTTTCGATTTAAAATTAAAATCTTTCTTAGTTGAAATATCAATTAAAATATTTTTTGTTTGGAATTCATATTTTTTTGAATTAAAATTCTGCTGTTTTAAATTAAATCATTGTTTCACTCACATGAAAATGCTGCATAATTTTTCCTAAAATTATAATCAATTCTAGAAAAGTATAATGTCATTATTTCTTGAAAAAAGTTATTAAAATTTATTAATCTCTTTCATACTATGTAAAATACACATTATCCACTATGTACCACCCTCCCCCTTAGATTTGTTGAAATTAACTTTGAATTAAAGACATTTCAAGAATTATTATCAAATTCTTATTCGTAAAAAATTATTAATTTTTATTCATTCCTTTTATACTATGAACGCATACGCATTATCCAGTGTGTACCACCCTCCCCTTAAGATTTTTTAAAAAGGACTTTTAATCAGAGACACTTCAACTGAACCTTTAGAATTTTAATTCTATTTTGACTCCTCAGATTGACCCCGCGATTAACAAATTTTCATTCAAAAATTGAAAAAAAACCGGAAAAAATGCTTTAGTAGAATTCTGTATCTTTCTATATAATTCATTCCAGAAGTATAATCAATTTTTAAGAAATAACTTCAATTTCTTTCTCTTGAAAAATTATTAAAGTTTATTCATTCCTTTTATCCTATCAACACATAAGCGTTATCCACTATGTACCACCCTCCCCTTAAGATTTTCCAGAAATAACTTTTAATTAGAGACCTTTCAATAACATTTTTCGAATTACTCCTTTCACGATTGAACTATTTTTATTTCAAAATTAAAACGCAAACTAAGGTTTTTGCACTTTTAAATTAAAGCCTTGTTTCACTGACATGAAAATGCTGCATAATTTTTCCTAAAATCATAATCAATTCTAGAGAAGTATAATCTAATTATTTCTTGAAAAAAAAATTGAAGTTTATTAATCTCTTTAATACTATGTAAAATATAGATTATCCACTATGTACCACCTCCCCCTTACATTTGTTGAAATTAACTTTTAATTAAACACATTTCAAAAAGTATTATCAAATTCTATTTCGTAAAAAATTAATAATGTTTACTCGTTGCTTTTATACTATGAACACATGCGCATTATCCAGTGTGTACCACCCTCCCCTTAAGATTTTTTAAAAAGGACTTTTAATCAGAGACTCCTCAACTAAACCTTTGGAATTTCAATTCTATTTCGACTCCTCAGATTGACCCCGCGATTGACACATTTTCATTTCAAAATTGAAAAAAACACGGAAAAAATGCTTTAGTAGAATTCTGTATCTTTCTGTATAATTCATTCCAGAAGTATAATCAATTTTTAAGAAATAAATTCAATTTCTTTCTCTGGAAAAATTATTAAAGTTTATTCATTCCTTTTATCCTATCAACAAAAAATCGTTATCCAGTGTGTACAACCCTCCCCTTAAGATTAAAAAAAAAACTTTTAATCAGAGATTTTTTAACTACATTTTTCGAATTTTAATTCTGTTAAGACTCCTTTCACGATTGAACTATTTTTATTCCAAAATTGAAAGACAAACTCTTTTTGCACTTTTAAATTGAATCATTGATTCACTCAAACGAAAATGATTCAGTATCTTTTTTTGTATCTTTCTGTATCTTTCTGTATAAGTTTTCCTAGAAGTATAATCTAATCATTTATCGAAAAAAATTATTGAAGTTTATTAATCTATTTCAAACTATGTAAAATAGATATTATCCACTATGTACCATCCTCCCCCCTCGATTTGTTGAAATTAATTTCTCATTAAAGACTCGTTAACTACGCCTTTCAAATTTCAATTACATTTTATCCCGTTACACGATTGAGCCATTCTCATTGGAAAATTGAAAGACAAACTAAAAAAATGTTTTAATAGAATTCTGTATCTTGCTGTAATTATAATGTATTTCAGAAGTATAATCAATTTTCAAGAAATATTATCAATTTCTTTCTCGTAAAGAATTACAAAAGTTTATTTATTCCTTTCATTCTATCAACAAATAAGCGTTATCCAGTGTGTACCACCCTCCCCTTAAGATTTTTTAAAATCAGTTTTTAAAAAAAGACTCGTTAACTACATCTTTCGAATTTCCATTCTAGTTCGCCCCATTAGACGATTGACCGCATTATCCAGTATGTACCACCCTCGCCATAAGATCATTCATAAATAATTTTTAATTAGAGACTTGTTAACCAAACCTTTGAAATTTCAATTTTATTAAGATCCCTTTTACAAGTAAACCATTTATATTTCAAAATTAAAAAAACAAACTAAAATTTTTTACTTTTAAATTAAATCATTATTTTATTTACATAAAAATGCTTTAGTAGAATTCTGTATCTTTCTGTATAATTTATTCCAGAAGTATAATCAATTTTTTAGAAATAAATTTAATTTATTTCTCTTGAAAAATTATTAAAATTTATTCACTCCTTCTATCCTATCAACACATAAGCGTTATCCAGTGTGTACTACCCTCCCCTTAAGATTTGTCATTAATCACTTTTAATTAGAGACTTGTTAACTACATTTTTCGAATTTCAACTCGATTAAGACTCCTTTCTCGATTAAACTATTTTTATTTCAACATTAAAAGACAAACTAAAGTTTTTGCTCTTTTAAATTAAATCATTGTTTCACTCACATGAAAATGCTGCATAATTTTTCCTGAAATTAAAATCAATTCTAGAAAAGTATAAGGTAATTATTTCTTGAAAAATATTACTAAAGTTTATTAATCTCTTTCATACTATGTAAAATACACATTATCCACTATGTACCACCTCCCCCTTAGATTTGTTAAAATTAACTTTTAATTAAAGACATTTCGAGAAGTATTATCAAATTCTTATTCGTCAAAAATTAATAATGTTTACTCATTTCTTTTATACTATGAACGCATACGCATTATCCAGTGTGTACCATCCTCCCCTTAAAATTTTTCAAAAAGAACTTTTAATTAAAGACACCTTATCTAAACCTTTAAAATTCCAATTTTATTTTGACCCTACAGATTCACCCCGCTATTGACAAATTTTCATTTCAAAATTGAAAAAAAAAAACGGAAGAAATGCTTTAGTAGAATTCTGTATCTTTCTGTATAATTTATTCTAGAAGTATAATCAATTTTTAAGAAATAAATTCAATTTCTTTCTCTTAAAAAATGATTAAAGTTTATTCATTCCATTGATCCTATCAACACATAATCGTTATCCAGTGTGTACCACCCTCCCCTTACGATTTTTCAGAAAAAACTTTCAATCAGAGAATTGTTAACTACATCTTTCAAATTTCAATTCGATTAAGACTCCTTTCACGATTAAACTATTTTTATTTCAAAATTCAAGGACAAACTAAAGCTTTTGCACTTTTAAATTAAATCATTGTTTCACTCAAATGAAAATGATTCAGTAGAATTCTGTATCTTTCTGTATAATTTTTTCTAGAAGTGTAATCAATTTTTAAGAAGTACAATATTTTTATATGTCGTGAAAAATTGTTAAAGTTTGGTTATCTCTTTCATACTATGAAAAGAAACGCATTATCCACTATGTACTACCCTCCCCTTTAGATTTTTTAAAAATAACTTTTAATTAAATACTCGTTAACTACGCCTTTCAAATTTCAATTAAATTTTATCACGTTACACGATTGAGCCATTCTCATTGGAAAATTGAAAGAAAAAATGAAAAAAATTTTTTAATATAATTTTTCATCTTTCTGTAAGCTTAATGTATTCCAGATGTATAATCAATATTCAAGAAATATAACCAATTTCTCTTTCGTAAAGAATTACAAAAGTTTATCTATTCCTTTTATTCAATCAACAAATAAGCGTTATCCAGTGTGTACCACCCTCCCCTTAATATTTTTCATAAATAATTTTTAATTGGAGACATTTTAACTACATCTTTCGAATTTCAATTCGATCAAGATCCTTTCACGATTGAACTATTTTTATTTAAAAAAAAAAGACAAACTAAAGTTTTTGCTCTTTTAAATTAAATCATTGTTTCACTTTCATGAAAATGCTTCAGTAAAATTCTGTATCTTTTAGTATAATTTTTTCTAGAAGTGTAATCAATTTTCAAGAAGTACAATATTATTATGTCATAAAAAATTGTTAAAGTTTATTAATCTCTTTCATACAATGAAAACAAATGCATTATCCACTATGTACTACCCTCCCCTTTAGATTTTTTAAAAAGAACTTTTAATTAAAGACTCGTTAACTATACCTTTCCAATTTCAATTCTATATCGTCCCAAAACACGATTGAGCCATTTTCATTTCAAAATTGAAAGACAAACTGAAAAAATGCTGTAATAGAATTCTGTATCTTTCTGTAAGTATAATTTATTCCAGGGGTATAATCGATTTTCAAGAAGTATTATCAAATTCTTTATCGTAAAAAATTATTAATGTTTACTTATTCCTTTTATACTATGAACATATACGCATTATCCACTATGTACCATCCTCCCCTTCAGGTTTTTTAAACAGAACTTTCAATCAGATACTTCTTAATCAGACCTTTTAAATTTTAATTCTATTGAGACCCCTTTCACAAATGAATCATTTTTATTTTAAAATTGAAAGACAATCTAAAGTTGTTGCACTTTTAATTTAAATTTAGAAGTACAATAAATTTTAGAGAAGTATAATCTAATCATTTCTTGAAAAAAATTATTAAGGTTTATTAATCTCTTTCATACTATGTAAAATACACATTATCCACTATGTACCACCCTCCACCTTAGATTTGTTGAAATTAACTTTTAATTAAATACATTTCAAGAAGTTTTATCAAATTCTTATTCGCAAAAAATTATTAATGTTTAGTTATTTCTTTTATAGTATGAATACATACGCATTATCCAGTGTGTACCATCCGCCCGTTGAGATTTTTCATAAGTAACTTTTAATTAGAGACTTGTTAACTACATTTTTCGAATTTCAATTCTGTTAACACTCCTTTCACGATTGAACTATTTTTATTTCAAAATTAAAGGACAAACTCAAGTTTCTGCTGTTTTAAATTAAATCATTGTTTCACTCACATGAAAATGCTGCATAATTTTTCCTAAAATTATAATCAATTCCAGAAAAGTATAATGTAATTATTTCATGAAAAAAGTTATTAAAGTTTATTAATCTCTTTCATACTACGTAAAATACACATTATCCACTATGTACCACCTCCCCCTTACATTTGTTGAAATTAACTCTTAATTAAAGGTATTTCAAGAAGTGTTATCAAATTCTTATTCGTAAAAAATTATTAATGTTTACTCATTCCTTTTATACTATGAACACATACGCATTATCCAGTATGTACCACCCTCCCCTGAAAATTTGTTAAAAAGAACTTTTAATTAGATACTCCCTCACTGAACCTTTAGAATTTCAATTCTATTTCGACCCCCAAGATTGACCCCGCGATTGACACATTTTCAATTCTAAATTGAAAAAAAAAAAACATCCAGAATGCTTTGGTAGAATTCTGCATCTTTCTGTATAATTTTTTCCAGAAGTATAATCAATTTCATAGAAGTATAATCTGATAATTTCTTGTAAAAAATTAATATAGTTTAATAATCTCTTTCGTGCTATGAAAAATACACATGATCCACTATGTACCTCCCTCCCCTTAAGACTTTTTGAATAAAAATTTTAATTAGAGACTCCTTAACTAAACCTTTCAGATTTCAATTCTATTTCGAGATCACAGATTGACCCCACGATTGACCAATTTTCATTTTTAAATTGAAAGACAAACTGAAAGAAATGCTTTAGTAGAATTCTGTATTTTTCTGTATAATTTAATCAGAAGAAAAATCAAATTTCAAGAAGTATAAGCAAATTATTTTTCGTCAAACATAATTAAAGTTTAGTAATCTCTTTCATACTATGAAAATATATCAATTATCCACTATGAACAACCCTCCCCTCTATATGATTAAAAAATAACTTTTAGTAAAGGACTCGTTAACTACACCTTTTGAATTTAAATTCTAGTTCCATCCTTCTCAGGATTGACACTTTTTCATTTTGAAATTGCAAGACGAACTACATTTGTTGCAAAATAAATTAAAAATTTTTAATGCTTTAATAGAACTCTGTATCCTTCTGTATAATTTTTACCAGACGTTTAATTAATTTCCAAGAAGTATAATCTAATTTTTTGTCGTAAAAAAATTATTTAAGTTTATTATTCTCTTTCATAGTATGAAAAAATGCGCATTATCCACTATGTACCACCCTCCCCTCTACATTATTTGAAAATAACTTTTAATTACAGAATCCTTAATTAAATCTTTCGAATTTCAATTCAATGCAATGAAAATATGCGAATTATCCACTATGTACCACCCCCCTCTAGATTATTATTTGAAAATAAATTTTAATTCAGGACTCATTCACTAAATCTTTTAAATTTTAATTCTATTTCGACCCCTTCAAAAATTGACCCAAATTCATTTTAAAATTTAAAGATAAAATGCAAGGCAAATGCTTTACTAGAATTATTTATCTTTTTGTATAATTTTTCCAAAAGCATAATCAAATTTCAAGAAATATAATCTAATTATTTGTCGTAAAAAATTATTAAAGTTCATTAATCTCTTTCATACTATGAAAAAAGCATTATTCACTATGTACGACCGTCCCCTTCAGATTGAAAATTTTTTTTTTTTTATTAAAGGCACTAAAGTTATAATTATCTTCTTGGATTTAACCAATTCATCAACAATTAGAATTCGACATTTTTGCTTTAAATTAATTGCACTTTTAAATTAAATTATTATTTCAGTCAGGAAAAAATTCTTTAGCATAATTTTGTATTTTTTTTGTAATTTAGTTTCTAAATAATAAGATAATAAATAATTTCTATAAATAATTAAATTTTCACGATTGAAAAGTTCGTTATTAAAAATCACAATTTTTTATTCGTAATTCTACATTTTACTTGCCTGAAACGTGAGATTAATTCGTGACTAAAAATTGCTTACTGGGTTAAGAGTTCTTTTTCACCTGAAATTCTAGAATACTGTATTTCGCGACAATACCTTAAACTGATTTAATCTCTTGGTGAAAGGAATATGCAAAGAGAAGGGAAATATATAAAAGTATCAAATCCAATGTGTAAATTTAAAAATTATTAAATTTATATAATATTATAATCTTAATTGTGAAATTCTAATATCGATTCAGAAGGGCAGCTTCTGTTATTATACAATATCGAGTTTATAATTACTAATTATTGCAGAATTAATTAGGAGCAGATTGATCTAAGAGATAACTAATTTGAGTAGATAAGGTGAGTTTGTGTCAGACATCTGGTTTATAACATTCTCAATATACATTATTAGTTCTCTACATCGACAAGTTAATTTTTTTTTCTCACAATTATTATAATTATTTTACTTTTTTGATTAAAAAAAGATTTTTTGGAAAACCTTGAAAAATATTGATTCCAGACCAAAATTTTCCATGCGAAATTTATTTAAAAAACTAACCCTCTTTTTTTTGCAAATCCGTGATTAAATTTATTCGCAGTTCCTTCTGTTCGTTGAATTTTTTTGGGATCTTGGAAAATGTTGATTTGAGGGAAAAAGTGAAAACATATATAGAATGTTTTTTGAAGGGATTGGAAACTTCTGTGCAGAAATTTGTTTATCTCAGATGATAATTTCATTTAGATATATACAGCAAAATTATTTAATTGAATTTTATTAAGATTAATAATTTTTTATGATCGCTCAAAAAACTATATTTATCTGTCTCAAGAGAGTCAAAACGTGAATTAGTTTATAAAATTGTTGATAAAATAAACAGGTTATTGTCACTAGTTATAGAAAAAAATTGATCTTTTCTATATGAAATATAAAATTATTTGGTTGAAAATTTATGTTTTTTGTTGAAAATTTGTCTTGTTTGGTAGAACAATAATTTCCTGGTTAAAAAATCATCCTTTCTGGTTTAAAACTCATCTCTTTGGTTGAAAATTAATCTGTTTTCGTTGAGGATTAAATTATTTTGCTGAAAATTCGTCCTCTTCGGTTAAATTTTTTTTTTTTTTTTTTTTAATTTAAAATTAAAATATGTTTTGACAGAATTATTAAGTAGTGTAGGCTTTGTAGAAAATTCGTCTTTTTGGCTTGAAAAATCAAGAATTGGGTAGAAAATTAAATTATCTGATTTGAAATGAACTTTTTTATTAAAAATTCTTATTTTTGGGTTAAAAAACTAATTATTTTACAGAAAAAATTAGTCTTTTTTTTTAATTCATCTCTTCGTAAATGCCATCCTTTCTGGTAAAAAAATGCAACTGCTTGGTTGAAAATTTATCTTTTCGGTTGAAAATTTAACTATTTGGTTGAAAATTAAAGTATTTATTTAAAAAATTAACTACTTGGTAGAAAACAAACTTTTTTGTGGAAAAATTATAGTTTCGAGTGGAAAATTCACCTATTTTGTCGAAAATTCGTCTTTTGGGGTACAAAATTAATCTTATTTTTTGAAAATTCATCTTTTCAGCTGTGGATTCATCTTTTTTTTAAAATCCGTCTTTTTGATTAAATTTAACTAGTAGAAATTTTTTTTTTTTTTGGTTTAAAATTTATTTTAACTGAAAACGTACCTATTCCATTTTTGTATGAAAACTTATCTGTTTTAATTGAAAACTTATCCTTCTTAGATAAAAATTTAACTGTGTTGGTAGAAAAATCAACCATTTTGTTGAAAATTAAACTATTTATTAAAAAAATTACCTACTTGGTAATTTTTTTTTATTTATTAAAAATACATTTTTCAAACTAAAAATGTAACTATTCCATTTTTGGTTGAAAACTTTTCTTTTTTAGTTGAAAATTCAACTATTTTAGTAGAAAATTCAATTACTCAGTTAAAAATTAAACTAATTATTTAAAAAATTAACTACTCAGTAGAAAATCAAAATATATAAGTTTGCCACAAAACAGTTTAATTTTTCACCCGACACTATTAATTTTTAAACAAATATTTTAATTTTCAACTAAAAAAGATAAGCTTACAACCAAAGGTGGAATAGGTACATTCAAAGTTGAAATCATTAATTTTTATTTTAAAAAAACGAATATTCTACCAGTGAAATTTACCCCAAAAAGACAAACTTTCAACAAAATAGTTGAATTCACAGGCGAAAAAATGAATTTTGTAATAATATGATTAATTTTTTACCCAAAAAGACAAATTCAAAAGAAAATATATGAATTTTCCAGAAAAAAGTTTATATTTTTAACCCAACACTATAAATTTTCCACAAAAAATTTAGTTTTCTAACAAGTAGTTAATTTTTTTGTTAAATAGTTTACCTTCTAATCAAATAGTTTTATTTTCAACCAAAAAGATGAATTTAAGCAAAAAGGTTGCACTATACGAATTTTCAGCAAAATAAATTCATCCTCAACAATTTTAAAATTAGAAAAAAAATGAATTTTCAACTTAATATTCGGATTTTTAAATAGAAAATATCAAATTTCAATTAAAAATATAAATTGTCAACCAAGGCTGAAACGAATTCATTTCAAATTCTGAAAACATGAAAAAATATTTTCTGGAAGGTGCCAGCCTTTTTATTCTTCCAAATATTTTTTGAAAGTGTCTGCTGATAGAAGAAAGGCATCCTATCAGCTTTATGCGGGCTGAAATATTTTTTAAGCCAGGAGAATTTTTTTCCTTAAAATTTAATTTTTGAATTTTTTCTCGTAATCGATGAAAGATATCGCAAAAGAACAAGAGGCATTTTTCATAAAACTTTTTGAGACTTTTAAAAAAAAAAATTTTCTCATCTGTCATTGTTTTTTTTTCGTTAAAAATCCAACTATTTAGTTGAAAATTCATATATTTTGTTCAAAATTCATCTCTTCTTGGTAGCGTATTAAACTTCTTGTTTAAAAATTTTTCTTTTTGGTTGAAAATCCGTTTCTTTGGTTGAAAATTAATTTTTCTAATTGAAAATTTAACTAATTCATTTCCTGTTAAGAGTCCATGGTTTCGATTCATCTCTTTGATTTAAAAGTTCACTATTTTGGTGAAAACTCATTTTTTTCTTGTTGAAAATTAATTAACTGAAATTTTAACTATTCCATTTTTGGTAGATTTGTCTTTTTTAGTTACAAATTTTTCGTCAAAAATTAATTTGTTAAAGATTCACATGTTTGGTAGAAAATTTAAACATTTAATTGAATGTTCATTTTTTTGTTTAAAAATTAATCTTCTTGGTTGAAAATTCACATTTTTGGTTGAATTTTGTTCTATTTTCTTAAAAATTCATGTATTTTATTCAAAATTTGTCTTTCTAGTAGAAAATTCATCATCTTGTTTGCAAATTCATTATTTTGATTGAAAGATAAAATACTTTCTTCAAAATTAATTTGTTTGTTGAAGATTCATCTCTTTGATTGAAAATTTAACCATTTTGGTGAAAACTCTTTTTTTTTAAATTGATTAACTTAAATTTGAACTATTCCATTTTTGGTTGAAAATTTGTCTTTTTTTGTTGACAATTTTTCGCTAAGATTTAATTTTTTTGTTGAAGATTCACCTCTTTGGATAGAAATTTAACTATTTAACTGAAAGTTCATTTTTTTTTTAGAAAATTAATCATCTTGGTGGAACAATCGACTGTTTACTTCAAATTTGAAATATTTGGTTGAAAATTCATGTGTATTATTGAAAATTTGTCCTTCTAGTCTAAAATTAATCTTCCTGTTTGAAAATTCATATTTTTAGTTAAAAGATTAACCATTATGTCAAAAATTAGTCTCTTCGGATAAAAATGTAACCATTTTGGTGAAAACTCTTTTTTTGTTGTTGAAATTTTTTTGACGTTTCCAGTTGAAAATTTAACTATTTAATTGAAATTCTTTTTTTTTGTAGAAAATTGATCTTCTAGGTCTAAAATTCATCTTTTTGGTTTGTGAAATCAACTGTTTGGTTAAAAAATTAAAAAGTTTGCAAAAACTCTGAGGTATAGGGCATTATTTTCCTATTCTATCCGCATTGATCTTAGAAAAAAATTTATACATTTCAGGAAATGTTCACGATTTTTTTTTTCTGAAAAATATTTTTTAAAAGTGTCTTCTGATAGAAGAAAGGCATCCTATCAGCTTTATGCGGGTTGAAATATTTTTTAAGCCAGAAGAATTTTTTTCCTTATAATTTAATTTTTGAATTTTTTCTCCTGATCGATGAAAGATATCGCAAAAGAAAAAGAGGCATGTTTCATTAAACTTTTTTAGACTCTTATACTTTTTCTCTTATCCGTCATTGTTTGCGAAAAAAAATAGAAAATTCGATTGTAAGAAAAAAAATTTTCCTGACCACAGAAATTATTTTGCCAGCATAAAAATTACAAGCTATCTTCCTTATCGAAGTACAAATTGAATCAAAAATTGGCAAAAAATATAAGAATGTTTTTTTTTTATAAACTCGACTTTTAATTTTTTCTGAAAAACCGCCGCCATTTTGTTAATTTTAAACCTTTTTTAAATTTATAGGTGAATTTCAAAGGAAAATAATAAACGCTATTAGAATAAAAAATATAATTACTAATTATTGCAGAATTAATTAGGAGAAGATTGGTCTAAGAGGGAACTAATTTGAGTAGATAAGGTGATTTTGTGTCAGACATCTGGCTTATAACATTCTGAATATACATTATTGGTTCTCTAAATCGATAAACTAATAACTTTTTTTCATTCAGAAAAGATAGCTGAAAAGATAGATGAAGAGCCAACAGCTTCTATCGGTTGAAAATTAACATTTTTTGTTGAAAATTCATACTTTTTAGTTAAAAATGTAACTTGTTGAAAATTAACCTGCTTTCGTTGAAGGTTCAACTTTTTTGTTGAAAATTTATCTTTTTTTGTAGAAAATTTGTCTTTTTGGATTGAAAATTCAACAGTTAGGTATAAAATTGAACTATTTGGTTAAAAAATCATATTTTTTATTAAAAATTCGACTACTTAGCTAAAAATTGAGTTATTTTCCTGAATATTTTTAACTATTTGATAGATAATTAACTTTTTTGTACAAAAATCATAATTTTGGGTTGACAATTCAACCATTTTGTAGATAAATCTTTTTAGGTTGAAAGTTCAACTATTTGGTTGGAAGTTGAACTACTTTTTAAAAATTTATTTGTTTAAGTTCACCTTTTTGGTTGAAAATTAAATTTTTTTGTTAAAAATGCACACTTTTTAGTTAAAAATGTAACTTGTTGAAAATTCATCTGTTTTGGTTGAAGATTAAACTATTTTGTTGAAAATTTATCTTTTGTTGTTTAAAAATCAACTACTTTATTCAAAATTAAACTACTTTTTTAAAAATTATTTTTTTTTTGTTTGAAAATTTATCAGGAAAATTCATATTTAGATATGTAGAAAATTTGTCGTTTTGGATAGAAAATTGAACAATTGGTTATCAAATTTAACTATTTGGTTAGAAATTCATATTTTTGGTTGAAAATTCAATTGTTTTGTAGATAAATCGTCTTTTTGTTGAAAATTGAACAATTTGGTTAAAAATTTATGTTTCTTTTTTTTGCTGAAAATTCATTCTTTAAGATTCACGTTTATGGTTGAAAATTTTTATTTTTTGTAGAAAATTCCTTTTTTTCATCTCGTTTGTTTAAAAATCCTAATATTGGGTTAAAAATTTAATTATTTTATTGAAAATGTAACTATTATTTCAAAAAGGCTTCTTTTTTTTAAATTCAACTACTTGGTTGAAAGTTGAAGTACTTTGTTAAAAATTTCTTTTTTTGGTTAAAGATTCATAACTTTATTTGAAAATAGACCCATATAATTAAAAATTTAACTTTTTTATCGAATTAGTTTTTTTGCTTCAGGATTAATTTTCGTAACTGAAAATTCAACTATTCCACATTTGGTACAAAATTGATCCTTTTAATTGAAAATTGATCTTTTCTAGATGAAAATTCATCTCTTTTGGTTGAGGATTCAACTATTTTGTTGAAAAATCACCTTTTTTAAAAAAAACTCAATTATTTAAAAAAAAAACTAAACTACTTTTTTTTAAATCCATTTTTTTTCGTTTGAAGATTCATCATGAAAATTAATATTTTCGTGTTGAAAATTCAACTATTTTGGAGAGAATTCGTCTTTTCGGTTTGAAAATTCAACAATTGTTATAAAATTTCACTATTTGGTTTAAAATTTATATTTTTGGTTAAAAATCTATTTCTTTGGTTGAAAATTTTACAATTTTCTTGAAAATTCGTCTTTTAAAAAAAAAACTCAATTATTTAAAAAAAATTAAACTACTTTTTTTTAAATACATTTTTTTCGTTTGAAGATTCATCATGAAAATTAATATTTACGTGTTGAAAATTCAACTTTTTTGGAGAGAATTCGTCTTTTGGGTTTGAAAATTCAACAATTGTTATAAAATTTCACTATTTGGTTTAAAATTGATATTTTTGGTTAAAAATCTATTTCATTGGTTGAAAATTTTACAATTTTCTCGAAAATTCGTCTTTAAAAAAAAAAACTCAATTATTTAAAAAAAATTAAACTACTTTTTTTTAAATACATTTTTTTCGTTTGAAGATTCATCAGTATTGTGTAGAAAGTCATTTTTTATTTGAAATTAATTTTTTCATAATTTTGCACAATTTAGATTGTATTTTTAAAAATTTTTTAGTGTGAAATTAATTGTTTGATTGGAAAATTATATAACTGAGACTTATAAATTAGAAATTAAACATATTCTTTTATTATTATTTATTTATCATATAATTTACGAATTTAAACAAATTTTTTTTTCATTAATACGATTTATTTATTTAAAACACAATAATGAATTATCTTGAACAAAGAAATTTTTGTAATGTTTAATGTAAATAATTTTTTTCATAATTTTGCAATTTTTAGATTTTTTTTTTTTAATTTTTAGGGTGAAATTAATTTTTTTATTGGAAAATTATATAACTAAGAGTTATTAATTATAAATAGGAAATATTCTTTTATTATTATTTATTTATTATACAATCAACGAATTTGAATAATTAAAAGGTTGTTTTTTTTCATAAATATGACTTATTTATTAAAAATACAATAATTAAATATTTTGAACAAAGAATTTTTTTATGCAAATTAAGAATTTAAACAATTAAGAAAATGTTTCTTTATAACTATAATTTATTTATTAAAAATACAATAATAAGATATTTTAAGCAAAGACATTTCTTTTTAATGTTTTTTTTTTAATTTTGTTTTGAATATTTAATTATTGTATTGTGTAGTAAGTCATTTTTTAAATAAAATTAATTTTTTCATAATTTTGCAATTGTTAGTTTGTATTATTTTTTTGTTTGATTGGCAAATTATATAACTAAGACTTATAAGCTTTAAACTGGAAATATTCTTTTATTATCATTTATGTATGACACAATTCACGAATTTGAACAAGTGAAATTTTTTTTTATTAATATAATTTCTTTATTAAAAATACAATAATAAAATATTTTAAGTAAAGAAATTTCTTTTTAATGTTTCTTTTTTTTAATTCTGTTTTAAATATTTAATTATTGTATTATGTAGGAAGTCATTTGTTACTTGAAATTAATTTTTTTATAATTTTTCACATTTAAGTTTGTATTTTTTTTTTAAATTGTTAGTGTGAAATTAATTTTTTATTGGAAAATTATATAACTGAGACTTATAAATTAGAAATTAAACATATTCTTTTATGATTATTTATCAAACAATTTACGAATTTAAACAAATTTTTTTTTATAAATATGATTTATTTATTTAAAATACAATAGTGAATTATCTTGAACAAAGAAATTTTTTTAATGTTTAATATAAATAATTTTTTTCAAATATTTAATTATTGTTTTCTGTAGTAAATCATTATTTAAATAAAATAAATTTGTTGATAATTTTGCAATTTTTATTTTGTATATTTTTTTTTTGATTGGGAAATTATATAACTGAGACTCTTAAGCTTTAAACTGGAAATATTCTTTTATCATCATTTATTCATTACTCAATTGACGAATTTAAACAAGTAAAATTTTTTTTTTTAATAATTTATTTATTAAAAATACAATAATGAAATATTTTGAGCAAAGAAATTTCTTTTTAATGTTTAATTCTTTTTTTAATTCCTTTTTTTAATATGTTTAATTATTGTATTGTGTAGCAAGTCATTTTTTATTAAAAATTAATTTTTTCATAATTTTGCACTTTTTAGTTTGTATTTTTTTCAACATTTTTAAGATAAAATTAATTTTTTTATACGGAAATTATATAACTGAGACTTGTAAATTATAAATTACAAAAATTATTTAATTATAATTTATTTATTATACAATTAACGAATTTAAACAAGTAAATTTTTTTTTATATAAATATGATTTACTCATGAAAAATACAATAGTGAAATATTTATGCAAAGAATTTTTGTTTATATTTTTTTTAATATTCTATTATTGAATCCTCTATTAAATCATTTTAAATTAAAATTAATTTTTTTATAATTTTACAAATTTTGGTTTGAATTATTTATTTTCTGGCTAAAATTAATTTTTTTTTGAGAAATTATATAACTGAGACTTGTAAGCTTTAAATTGAAAATTCTATTTTATTCTAATTTATTTATCATTCAATTTACGAATTACAACAAGTAAAAGATTATTTTTCTATAAATATGATTTATTTATTAAAATACAATAATGAAATATTTTGACCTAAGAATTTTTTTTAATGTTTAATTTTTTTATTTCTTCTTTGAATATTTAATTATTGTATTTTGTAGCAAGTCATTTTTCAATGAAAATTCATTTTTCCATAATTTTCCAAATTTTAGTTTCTATTTTTTTTTAATTTTTAGTGTGAAATTAATTTTTTTATTGATAAATTATATAACTGAGACTTATAAATTAGAAATATTTTTTTATTATTATTTATTTATTATACAATTTACGAATTTAAACAAGTAAAAAAATATTTTTTTAAAATAAATGTTATTTATTTATTAAAAAGAAAATAATGATATATTTAGGGCTGAGAAATTTGTTTAATGTTTAATTTTTTCAAATTCTTTTTTGAATATTTAATTATTGTGTTGCGTAGCAAGTCACTTTTTATTTGAAATTATTTTTTTTCTAATTTTGCACATTTTAGTTTGTATTTTTTTTAAATTTTCAGTGTGAAATAATATTTTTATTGGTAAATTATATAACGGAGTCTTATAAATTAGAAATTAGAAATATTATTTTATTATTATTTATTATATAATTTACGAATTTAAGCAAACAAATTTTTGTTATAAACATGATTTATTTATTTAAAATACAATAATGAATTATCTTGAAAAAAATTTTAATCTTCAATTTAAATAATTTTGTTCAATATTTATTTATTGTATTCCGTAGTAAGTCATTTTTTAATTAAAATTAATTATTTCATAATTTTCAAATTTTAGTTCCCATTTAAACAAAAATTTAGGGTGAAATTTTTTTTATTGGAAAATTATATAACTGAGATTTATCAATTAAAAATTGCAAATATTCTTTTATAACAATTTATTTATTATACAATTAACAAATTTAAACAAATAAAAAACATGTTTTTATAAATATTATTTATTTATTAAAAATAAAATAATGGAATATTTTGTGCAAAGAAATTTCTTCTTAATGTTTAAATTTAAACATTTAAATTATATTTAAACTTATACTTATAATTATAAAATGGAAATATTCTTTTATTATAATTTATTTATTATACAATACGAACTTAAAAATTAAAAAATGTTTTTTTTTAATATAATTTATTTATTAAAAATACAACAATGAAATATTTTGAGCAAATATATTTTTTTTAATGTTTAATTTAAAAACAAAGTTTTTTTGAATATTTAATTATTGTATTCTCAATCAATAATATTGAAAATTCTTGAAAACAAAGAGTAATTATTTATAAATTTTTAAAAGTGTTTTTAATATAAAAATGTTCAATTAAAAATTAAAACTTTAAATTTGTTAAATAATATAAAAATTATAAATGATATTTTAAAGTTTTTAATAGATTCCAAAATAATTTAAATCTTGAGAAGATAACACAAAATTAAAAACATAATTTAAATTTTCGAAGATTTCAACATTTTTTAATAATTTTTAATTTGTAGAAATTAATTTTAAGAAAAAATTGAATGAAAAAATGTTTTAAGATTTCTAGAAAAATTTTAAATAATTTTTTATTTTCACAAATGAATTTTAAAAGAAAATTCCAAAAGATTTCAAAAGATTTTGAATGATTTCCTAAAATTTCGAAAAAGAATGAATAAGATTTTGAAGAAAATTTTTTCAATTTCGTAAGTTTAAATTTTTTTAGAAAAAATTCTAGTAGATTTAAAAAGGTCTAAAAGTAAATTAAATCTTGAAAAGATTTTTAATAATAAAAAAAATAAAAAGATTTCAAAAAATTAAAAAATTATTATTAGAAAATTATAAATTGAAAATATTTTTTATATTTATTCTTATAATAATTATTTCTTGGATTTTTTACTATATATTGAAAAAATAACTTTAAATTTCCCCAAAAAACTTGAGAAAATTTTTGTATTTTCTTGAAACCTTTTTAAAATTCTTAAAATCTTCTAAATTCTTTTTGGGAAATTTGAGAAAATTATTGGGAATGTTTTGAAATTTTTTTCAATTTTCTCTTAAATTTAACTTTTCTTCAAATTTAATTTCAAAATTTCCCAGGAATCTTAAAAAAAAAAATATTTCTTCAAACTTTTCAAAATTCTTCAAAAGTTTTTTTTTTGAAAATCTTCAAAAATCTATATTTTGTTCAAAACTTTTTGAAATCCTTTCAGAATTTAAATTATTTTTGAACCTTTTCAAAACTTCTAAATTTCTCTTTAACTTACACAAATGTTTTCTAAAATTTTACAATCTTTCAAAATTCAAAAATTTTTACCCTACAATCTTCTAAATTCTTTTTCGGAAACTTGAGGAAATTATTTGCAATGTTTTAAAGTCTTTTTCAAATTTCTCTTAAAATGAATTTTTCTTAGAATTACTTTCAAATTTTTCCAGGAATCTAAAAAAATTTTTTCAATAATTTAAATTATTTCCCAATATTAAAAAATGACCCAATAAAAATATAATAAAAAAATAATTGAAAGAAAAAAAAAAATTTTAATTTATACCCATTATTTTTAAACAATTCATTTTTTATAAATGTAGAATATTGATTAATTTTCAATATCTAAAATTCTAATTTAAATTTAAATTATTTAAACTTCATATAAGGAAAATATTTTTATTTTTTAAATAAATAATTGTATTATTGTTTGAATTTTATTATCTAATCTTTTTTTATTTTACTCGCCTAGAAATAAAAGGAGTAAGATTAGATTAGAATTAATTGAATCTTTCTTTTCAATTAAATCTGCCTTCTTACAAATTAAATACTAGATAAGAGACTATAACAATAATATCAAAAAATAGTCGATTTCCTTTACAATCTTTATCTTTACCTTTTGCTTAAGCTAAAAAGATAAAATTGTACTTCAAAGACCCTGAGATTTTTTTTTGTTTTTTTGTTGTTGATAAGTCACGTTCAAGTTTTTTATCTAATTTTTTTTTTTTACAGAAAACGCTATGCAACAATCATGTTTGTTTGGGAAGTGTTATGGCACTTCCATTTCATGGAACCGAACCTCGAAGCAAGGAAGAAATTTTGGTCCACGCAAAAGATTTTCTGGAACAATATTTTTCCTCAATCAGAAGGTGATTTTCACTTCTAGTAATCGTAATTTTTAATTAAATTGATTTTTTTTCAAATTTAAGGCCATGTATCAGATGTAGATTCCTACCTTACCGACTTATTCTTTAAACTCATGACCACACGAAATTAACTACCGACTTAACAATTGGGGAATTAAAAAAAAATAATTAAAAAGCTATTCTTAAAAAATAGTTTAGGACTATTACATGGCCTCAATTTTAAGCATTTCCGTTCTCGCGAAAAATTTCCTGGACCAATCATTCTCCTCAATCAGAATTTAATTTTAATTTTTCATCATCATTGATTTTAATTGAATTTAAAAAATTAATTTCAAGTCCAAAGGCCATGTATTAGTTCAAAATTCCTACTTTATCGACCTATTCTTCAAACTCATGTCCACACGAAATGAAATACAGACTTAAAAATTTGGGAATTACATAAAAATTAATAAGAAAGCTATTCTTAAAAAATAGCTTAAGACTATTACATGGCCTTAATTTGTAATATTTTAAGCATTTCCTGGACCAATCATTCTTCTCAATTAGAATTTAATTTTCATTTCTGATTATCATTAATTTTAATTGAATTAAAAAAATCGATTTCAATTTTATGGCCATGTATTAGTTCCAAATTCCTACTTTACCGACCTATTCTTCAAACTCATGTCCACACGAAATTAAATACCGACTTAAAAATTTGGGAGTTAAATAAAAATGAATTAAAAAGCTATTCTTAAAAAATAGTTTAAGACTATTACATGGCCTTCATTTTAAACATTTTTGTCCTCGTGAAAGATTTCCTGGACCAATCATTCTCCTCAATCAGAATTTAATTTTCATTTTTCATCATCATTAATTTCAATTGAATTAAAAAAATTAATTTCAATTTCAAAGGCCATGTATTAGATTCAAATTCCTCCTTTACCGACTTACTTTTCAAATTCTTGTCCACACGAAATTAAGTGCCAACTTAAAAATTTGGGAATTAATAAAAAAATAATAAAAAAGCTATTCCTAAAAAATAGTTTAAGACTATTACGTGGCGTTAATTTTAAACATTTTTCGCCTCACGAAAAATTTCCTGGGCCAATCATTTTCCTTAATTAGAATTTAATTTTAATTTTTCATCATCATTAATTTTAATTGAATTAAAAAAATCGATTTCAATTTAAGGCCATGTATTAGATACAAATTCCTACTTTACCGACATTGCACTCATCTGATTTCTACCTTACCGACATTTTTTTACCACACCAGCTACACAATATATCCCAAATTTTCAAGGCGATATCTACATTGGTGTGAACCGAAGTTTTGACAAAAAATTTGGTAAAGTAGGAATCTGGCAAGTATTACATGGCCTTGAAGCCCTTACTATTGTAAAAATTACGATCCGCACGAAAGATTTCTTGGACCAATCATTTTCCTCAATCAGAAGGTAATTTTCATTTCTAAGAATAATAAATTTTAATTACATTTTTTTTTAAATTTCAATTTTAAGGCTATGTATCACATGCAAATTCCTACTATACCGACTTATTCTTCAAACTCATGTCCACACAAAATTAAATGCCAACTTAAAAATTTGGCAATTAGATAAAAATTAATTAAAAAGCTATTCTTAAAAAATAGTTTAAGACTATTAAGTGGCGTTAATTTTAAACTTTTTTGTCCTCATCAAAGATTTCCTGGGACTATCATGCTCCTCAATCAGAATTTAATTTTCATTTTTTATCATCATTAATTTTAATTAAATTAAAAAAATCGATTTCAATCCTAAGGTCATGTATTAGATGCGAATTCCAACTTTACCGACTTATTCTTCAAACTCCTGTCCACACGAAATTAAATACCGACTTAACAATTTGGGAATTAAATAAAAATTAATTAAAAAACTATTCTTAGGAAATAGTTTAAGACTATTACATGGCCTTAATTTCAAACATTTCCGTCCTCGCGAAAGTTTTCCTGGACCAATCATTGTCCTCAATCAGAATTTAATGTTCATTTTTTATCATCATTAATTTTAATTGAATTAAAAAAATCGATTTCAATTTTAAGGCCATGTATTAGTTCCAAATTCCTACTTTACCGACCTATTCTTCAAACTCATGTCCACACGAAATTAAATACAGACTTAAAAATTTGGGAATTACATAAAAATTAATTAGAAAGCTATTCTTAAAAAATAGCTTAAGACTATTACATGGCCTTAATTTGTGATATTTCAAGCATTTCCTGGACCAATCATTCTCCTCAATCAGAATTTAATTTTCATTTCTGATCATCATTAATTTTAATTGAATTGAAAAAATTAATTTTAATTTAAAAGGCCATGTATTAGATGCAAATTCCTACTTTACCGACTCATTCTTCAAACGCATGTCCACACGAAATTAAATGCCAACTTAAAAATTTGGGAATTAAATAAAAATTAATTAAAATCTATTCTTAGAAAATAGTAATAGAATATAGTAATAGAAGACTATTACATGGCCTTAATTTGAAACATTTTTGTCCTCACGAAAGTTTTCCTGGACAAGTCATTGTCCTCAATCAGAATTTCATTTTCATTTTTCATTAATTTTAATTGAATTAAAAAAATTGATTTCAATTTTGAAGGCCATATATTAGATGCAAGTTCCTACTTTACCGACCCATTCTTCAAACTCATGTCCTCACGAAATTAAATACTAATAAACATTTTTGTCCTCGCGAAAGATTTCCTGGAACAATAATTCTCCTCAATCAGAATTTAATTTTCATTTTTGATCATCATTAATTTTAATTGAATTGAAAGAATCGATTTCAATTTCAAGGCCATGTATTAGATGCAAATTCCTACTTTAACGACATTGACACTTATTTGATTTCTTCCTTACCGACATTTTTTTACCATACCAGTTACCAGTTAAATGTCAATTTTAGGGCTATGTATCACACGCAAATTCCTACTTTATTGACTTTTTTCCACAAACTCATGTCCACACGAAATTGGGTATCGATTTAGAAATTTGGGAATTAAATAAAAATTAATTCAAAATCTATTTTGTAACACTTATCCGATTCCTAGCTTACCGACAATTTTTTTACCATACCAATTACACACGAAATGAGATATCTAGCTTACAATTTGGGAAATTAAATAAAAAATACTGAGGAACATTTGTATGGACCTTAATTTTCTAGAAATACAAAAGAAAGTTCAAAAAAATTTCCAAAAATCAATTTTTTCCAATTCCAAAAATTACGATTATATAAACGTTTCTTAGTGCTTTTTACTTAAAGTCAAAAATTTTTAACTCGATATCTCAATTACTGTGAATGGAAGTTGTGAAAAAATGTTGGTAAAGTAGGAATCGAGGAAGTAATACATGGCCTTAAAAATTTCAAGGCCATGTATTAGATGCAAATTCCTACTTTACCGACATTTTTCCTACAAACTCATGTCCATACGAAATTAGATAACATCTTACAAATTGGGGAAATGAAATCAAAATTTATTAAAAATCTACTTTAAAAGAATAGTTTAAGGACATGTCACACTTAGTCAATTCCTACCTTATCGACAATTTTTTTAACGTACCAATTACACACGAAATGAGATATCTAGTTTACAACTTGAGAAATTAAATAAAAAACTCTGCGGAACGCTTGTATGGACCTAAATTTTCAAAAAAAAAAATCAAAAAAAATTCCAAAACTTTTTCAAAAATTAATTTTTTTGTAATTACGAAAATTTTGATCATACATACTTCGCTTGGCGATTTTTTACTTAACGTCCCAATTTTTTAACTCGATATCTCAATTAGTGTGAATGGAAGTTGTGAAAAAAATGTTGGTAAAGTAGGAATCGAAAAAGTATTACATGGCCTTAATTGTAAAGATTTTGGTCTACGTGGTAAATTTCCCGGACCAATCATTTTCTGTTCAATCAGAAGGTAATTTTTATTTCTAATAATCTTCAATTTTACTTTTTTTTCAAATTTCAATTTTAAGGCCATGTATCGCATGCAAATTCCTACTTTACCGACTTTTTTCTACAAACTCATGTCCACACGAAATTAGATATCAACTCGAAAATTCGTGAAACTTAATAAAGTTGCCACATGTTTGATCATTTAAAAAAACGATTAAAGGCATGTAACATTTATCCGATTTCTACCTTACCGACATTTTTTAAAAATTTTAAATAATATCCATTTCACACGAAACGACATATCGAGCTGAAAGTTTGGGAAAGCAAAGAAAAGGCACTAAGGAACTATGTACTAATAAATTTGTACAATTATAAAACAAAAATTTTTGAAATTTTTTTTTCCTATCGTAAAAATTTTGGCCCACGCGAAAGATTACCTGAAACAATAGTTTATCTCAATCACAAGGTAATTTTTATTTCTGATAAAAATCAGAAATTTTAATGAAGTTCAAAAAATCTTTTTCAATTTTAAGGCCATGTATCGAGTGCAGATATCCACTTTACCGACATTCTTTTTTCTGCAAACTCCTCAGTCCCTTTTCTTCATTTTCTCAAACTTTAAGCTCGATATCTCATTTCGTGTGGAATTGGTATGTTGCAGAAAAAAGTCGGTAAGGTAGGAATCGGTTGTCACATGCCCTTAAGACCTGATAAGACCTCCTTTTGCGCAATTTTATTCAATGTCTCAAACTATACACTTTATATATCATTTCGGATGGACATGAATTTGTAGAAAAAAATGTAGGTAAGGTAGGAATTTGCAACTGCTACATGGCCCTAATTTTTGTTTTGTTTTTAGAGTGAACAGTGAAGCCCACAAATCTCGATGGGATTGTGTTCAGAAGGAAGTGATGGCCCTTGGCACTTATCAATTGACAGAAACAGAATTAGTTTTTGGGGCGAAATTGGCTTGGAGAAATGCAGCCAGATGCATTGGTCGAATTCAGTGGTCGAAATTACAAGTTAGTAAATTAAAAATATTTGCAATTTTTATTTATTTTCGTGTAATTAAAAAAATAATTAAGGCCATGTAACACTTATCCGATCCTAATTTACCGACATTTTTTTGGATGTGAAAAAATGTCGATAAGGTAGGAATCGGGTAATTATTACATAGCCTCAATTTAATTAAACTTTTTTTTTAAGGTTTTCGACTGTCGGTATGTGACAACAACAAGTGGAATGTTTGAGGCAATTTGCAATCACATTAAATACAGCACGAATAAAGGAAACATAAGGTGAGGTAAAAAGTTTCAAGATAATTAAAATTTTTTTTCAAGGCCATGTACTACTTGCTCGATTCCTACCTTACCGACATTTTTTTCGTAATAGCAATATCGAGTTGAAAATTTGTGAAAATAAATAAAAGTCACCCAAGAATATTTTTTTAATTTAATTTTCCAAATTTTCAACTCTATATCGTTATTTTGGAAAAAATGTCGGTAAGGTAGGAATCAGGAAAGTCGTGCATTGTCCTAGAATAAATATTTAAGATTTTTTTTTAATAACAGATCAGCAATAACGATTTTTCCACAACGAACTGACGGAAAACACGATTTTCGAGTTTGGAATCAACAGCTAATCAGTTATGCTGCTTATAAAAATGAAGATGGAACAATTATTGGTGATCCGGTCAATTTGGAATTCACTGAAGTAAGATTTGAATTCAATCAATTAAATCTGATGAAATTCATTACTTAATTTTATTTGATCTATTAAGGCCATGTATTAATTACCAGATTCCTACCTTACCGACATTGGATTTTTTTGTAGTTTCGGAAATTTAGGAACGTATATACATTTCTTATTACCTTTTAATTAATTTCCCAAATTTTCCACTCAATATTGTTATTGCGAAAAATGTCGGTAAGGTAGGAATCGAGTAACTATTACATGGCCTTAAATTCTCATTTTAAAAATGATATTGTTAATTAATTTTTACACTAATTTTTTTCAGTTGTGTAGCAAATTGGGATGGAAAGGTCCTCGAACAAAGTTCGATGTTTTGCCTTTGGTTTTATCAGCCAATGGACACGATCCTGAATGGTTTGATGTTCCAGCTGAATTAATTCTTGAAGTTAATCTCGTTCATCCAACGTGAGTTATGAAAAACAATTAAAAATAAATTTATCTTGAAAAAAAATATAAAAGTTCATAAATACTGAAAATAAGTGCTAAAAAATAATTTTTCATTACAAATTAATTATTATTTTCAATAAAAAAGTTAATTTTCAACCCGAAAATATGAATTTTCAACAAAAATGTTAACTTTCGACCTGAAAATATGAATTTTCAAGAAAAAAGTTAACTTTCAACCCGAAAATATGAATTTTTCAGAAAAAAGATCATTTTCAACCGGAAAATATGAATTTTCAATAAAAAACTTAATTTTTAACCCGAAAATATGAATTTTCAAAAAAACAAACAGTCAATTTTCCACCCGAAAATTTGAATTTTCAACAAAAATGTTAATTTCCGACCCGAAAATATGAATTTTCAATAAAAATGTTAATTTTCGCCCAAAAATATAAATTTTCAAGAAAAAAGATAATTTTCAACCCGAAAATATGAATTTTCACGAAAAAATATAATTTTCAATCGGAAAATATGAGTTTTCGAGAAAAAAAATTAATTTTCAACCCAAAAATATGAATTTTGAATAAAAAATGTCAATTTTCAACAAAAATGTTATTTTTTAACCCGTAAATATGAATTTTCAACAAAAATGTTAATTTTCTACCCGATAATGTAAATTTTCAATAAGAAACTTAATTTTCAAGCCGAACATATGAATTTTCAACAAACAAAAAATTAATTTTAAACAAAAATGTTAGTTTTTAACCCGTAAATATGAATTTTCAACAAAAATGTTCATTTTCGACCGAAAAATGTGAATTTTCAACAAAAAAAGTCAAATTTCAACCCGAAAATGATAATTTTCAACAAAAATGATCATTTTTGATCCGAAGATATGAATTTTTAACAAAAATGTTAATTTCCGACCCGAAAATATGAATTTTCAAGAAAAAAGATCATTTTCAACCCGAAAATATGAATTAAAAAAAAAAAAAAACACTCAATTTTCTACCCGAAAATTTGAATTTTCAACAAAAATGTTAATATCCGACCCGAAAATATGAATTTTCCAGAAAAAAGATCATTTTCAACCGGAAAATATGAATTTTCAACAAAAAGAGTCAATTTTCTACCCGAAAATATAAATTTTCAACAAAAATGTTAATTTTCGACCTTAAAATATGAATTTTCACGAAAAAAGATAATTTTCAATCGGAAAATATGAGTTTTCAACAAAGAAATTAATTTTCAACCCAAAAATATGAATTTTCAATAAAAAAGTGAATTTTCAACAAAAATGTTAATTTTTAACCCGTGAATATGAATTTCCAAGAAAAATTTTAATTTTCGACCCGATAATGTGAATCTTCATCAAAAAACTTATTTTTCAATCCGAAAATATGAATTTTCAACAAAAATGTTAATTCGCCACCCAAAAATATAAATTTCAAGAAAAAAGTTAATTTCAACAGGAAAATATGAATTCTCAACAAGAAAGTTAAGTTTGAACCGGAAGATATGAATTTTATACAAAAAAGTTTATTTTTAACACGAAAATATGAACTTTTGAGAAAAAATATTATTTTCAACAGGAAAATATGAATTTTCAACCAAAAAGTTAATTTTTAACAAAAATGTTAATTTTCAACTCTAAAATATGAAGTTTTAAGAAAAAAGTTAATTTTCAACCCGAAAGTATGAATTTGTAAGAAAAAAGGTAATTTTCAACAGGAAAGTATGAATTTTCAACGAAAAAGTTAATTTTCAACCCGAAAAAGGGTAATTTTCAACAAAAATGTTAATTTTCAACTCTAAAATATTAATTTGCAAGAAAATAGTTAATTTTCATCCCGAAAATATGAGTTTTCAAGAAAAAAGTTTATTTTCAACCCAAAAATATGATTTTTCGACAAAAAATTTAATTTACAACCCGAAACAATAATTTTTTAACCAAAAAGATCAATTCTAAGCTAAAACTTATAAAACTTAAAAAAATTAAATTTTTTAAACCAAATGGTCGAATTTTTTACCAAAAAGATGATTTTTTAATCAAGAAAATTAATTTTCCAGCAAAAAAAAGTTTGAACAAAATACATGCATTTTCAAAAAAATATTTGAATTTTCAACAAAACAAAATTGTTAATGATTTTCAACCGAAAATGGAATAGTTTTCATTAGAAAAAAAACATGAATTTGTAACAAAATAGTTATATTTTTAACCTAATAGTAGAATTCTCAACCAAATAGTAAAATTTTTATATTTTTTCAAAATTCCGAACCAAGCGTATAATAAACTTTTTAATAAGAAAAAATTAATGTGTATAAGAGACAGTTCAAATAAATTGTTAAACTTTCAGTTAAAAAAATTATTTTTTAACCAAAAAGAAAACGAATTTCGAACCTAAAAAGATAAATTTGTAACGAAAAATGTGATAGTTAATGTTGTATCTAAAGAATATTTTTATTTTAAATCAAAAACAGTTTAATTCTCAACTAAATGCATCAATTTCCAACCAAATAGTTGAAATTTAAACAAAAAAAGATAAATTTTCTACCAGAAATGTAACAGTTGAATTTCCAGGTGAAAAAATTAATTTTTAAACAAATATTTAAAGTTTGAACCCAAAGGCTTAACTTTCTATAAAAACAAAAAAACGAAAAAGAAATTAATTTTTAACTAAAATAATAAATCTTCAACTAAAAAAATGATTACACTAGAGGAATAAATGGTTAGAATAGGGGAATGGCTTCTTTTAAATAAGTCTTTTAAACCCAGAAAGCTAAATTTTCAACCAAGAAAGACGATTCTTAAACAAAACAGTTTAATTTTCAACAACAAAATTCAATCTTTACGAAAATAATTTAATTTTCAACCAAAATGATAAAGTTTAAAAATGAAAAATGAATATTTACCAAAGAAGCTCAAATTTCAACCAAGTACTTAAATTTTTAAACAAAACAGATTAATTCTCAACGAAAAATGTAATAGCTAATATTTTACCCAAAAAAGATTTCAATTTTAAATAAAAAATAGTTGAATTTAACCAAAAAAGTTGCATTTTTAACAAAAAGGTTAAAATTTCTACCAAGAGAGATGAATTTTCAAAACGAAAAGACGAATTTTCAACAAAAGAATTGAATTTTCAACTAGGCAAGATTTTTGAGTAGTTAAACTTTGAAACAAGTAGTGAATTTTCAGTCTAGAAGAGTAATTTTCTACCAAAAAAGACGAATTTACAACAAAATAAATAAATTGTCAACCAATTCTTGAATTTTCAATTAAAAATGATCAATTTTCAAACAAAAATGGAATAGTTACATTTCAGTCACAAAAAATTATTTTCACAAAAAGTCCAAATTTTTTCTTTGATTTCATTTCATTCATTCGATTGAACAAAAAAAATCAATTACCAAAAGAGTTTTTAAGCTAAGAAGTCGAAATTTTCAGAAAAAAAGTTGACTTTTAAACCCGAAAAGATGAATTTTCAACCAAGAAATATGATTTTACTATCCAAAAAGACAAATTTTAAACAAAACAGATAATTTTTTGACCGAAAAAGTTGGTTGTTTAACAAAAAAGTTGAATTTTTAACAAAATAATTACATTTTCATCAAACTAGTACAATTTTCAACTAAAATGATGAAAGTTAAAAAAAAAGAATTCTTAAGAAAGAATTTCAATTTTCAACCAAGTAGTTGAATTTTCAATCAAAAAAGATTAATTCTCGAGGAAAAATATAATAGTTGATAATTCAACCAAAAAAATTTATTTTTAAATCAAAAATAGTTGAATTTAACCTTCAGAGTAGGGCTCACAAAATAAGATTTTTACTTCGCAATTCCGGTCTGATTATTTTTTTCCATGTTACATAAATTAAATTAAGAGTGTTCGGATGTGATAATGATAAGCGATTTCCGCTTTTATTACAATAATTGCCTATTATTTTTATCACTGTCCAACTGGCAATTCATATTCAGCAACTAATATCCTTTGTCTTGTTAAAAATTAGATTTTGTTGAAAATTCGCTTTTTTTCTGGAAAATTACGTTTTTTTTTTCACTGAAAATTTAACTTTCTCATTGTTGGTTAAAAATGTATCTTTTTTTTAGCTGAAAAAACTATTGGTTTAAGAATTCTTGTATTTTGTTGAAAATTCGAATTATAAAATAAAAATAAAATTTACAAAATTTTAGATCTAATTTAGGTGAACAATTTTGTTATTCAATATCTTGTGTCGCTTTCCCAAACATTTTAATGTTTTTTTAATTTTCTTCTTTACAATAAACACAAAAACTACGCGTCCTATCAAAAAATGAATTAAAACAAATTTCGTTCTAAAAATAATTTTTAAAAAATTTTAATTTTACTTTTTACTATATAAACCAAAATTACACGTCCAATAAAAAAATGATTAAAGCCAAATATTTTGATCTTTTTTGGGTGAACAATTTTTGTCCATTCAGTTTTTTTTCTACCAATATAAAGACGACTACGACAATAACAACAACAAAGACAATAACAACAACAAAAAAACTACTACTACAACAATGGCAACAATGGTAAAAACAACGACAATAACAAAAAACACGACAAAAACCAAATCAACAACAACAGGAACACTAACAACAAAAAACACGACAAAAACCAAACCAACAACAACAGCAACACAAACAACAAAAAACACGACAACAACTACTGCGACAACAACAATGACGAAAAAACTACAACAACATTGACAACAACAACAACTACTACTGCAACAATAACGAATAAAGCAGTAACGACAACAGCAGTAACGGCAACAACAGCAAGTACAATGAAAACAACGACAACAACAACGACAACAACCAAATAAACGAGAACAACAATGAAAACAACGATAACAATGACAACAACAACGAAGACTACGACAACAACGACAAAAACTACAACAACAGCGACACCAACAATACCAAAACGACAACAGTAACGACAACAACAGCAACAACAACAAAAGCAACGACAACAAGAAAAAAACGATAAAAACCAAATCAACAACAACAGCAATAACAAAAACACAACAAAAACTACTGCGACAACAACAGTGACGAAAAAAACTACAACAACAGCGACAACAAAAACTACTGCAACAATTACGAATAAAACAGTAACGACAACAGCAGTAACGGCAGCAACAGCAACTGCAATGAAAACAACGAAAACAACAACGACAACAATGACAACAACAAGAACAACGAAAACAGTAACGACAAAAACAGCAACAACAACAAAAACAACGACACCAACTAAATCAACGACATCAATAACAATAACAACAATGACAAGAACAAGAATGACAACAACGTCTACAACAACAACAACGACGACAAAAACTACAACAACAAACGGGACAACAACAACGCCGACAGACAGACAATATCATAAAACCTATTTTTTCCTCTTTATCGCTAAAAAACACATTAAAACAGTAAAATAAAATACATTTTTTAAACAATTTGAATTTGTTTAAACATTTGAGAGTATTCCAAAAAAATAAAGTGGTATATAAAAATATTTCCAAAAATGGCTAAAATAAAATCTTGAAACAAACTAAAATTGTTTAAACAATTTAAATTTGTTTAAACATTTACGAGTATTCTTAGAAAACAAATTAGTACCTATAAATATTCAAATCTGTCGAAAATTTGGTGAGATGAAATGTTTCTTCTTCTTTTTTTAGGTAAACTACATACTTGAACAAACACGCATTATTTAAATAATTGTAAAATTATTTAAAGATATTATTTTATTGTTATCATTGATTAAAGAGTTCATAAAGTCTAAAAAAAGACGTTCATTTTGTAACTTACCTGAAAAACAGATGTTTAAACAAAATTAAATTGTTTAAAAAATTTATAATTAGTTCAAAAATGACTGGGTATTCCTTAATTAATGATTAGTGATTATTTATTTGAAAAACTTTTAAAAGCGTTAATAAGCCGCAATATCGGGCAAATTCAAATTTGTCTCTTATGGGGATTTCTTTGGGGACCCATGAAAGTGGTTTAAGGCCACTCATTTCAAAAGTGAATAATTGATTCTTATTCTTTGAGGAATTTTGAATATTAATCGATTTGGGTCAAATTTGAAAATGATTGTTTTGGGCATTCCATAAAAATTTTGGGGTGAGACCCAAGAAATTCGAAAAGTGATAAATAAGGGCCACCCTTAACTTATAAACATTTTCGGACAGTTCATTGTTTGTTTATTAATTACTCGAAATTGCGTCTACTTTAATTAATATCTAGGCAATTTTTCAGAAAGTTAACAAGTTCCAAAGTATTGATTCCAATTTCAGAATTTGATTTTTTAGCCTCTTTTTTGAAAAAATCGGGTTTCTTTGAAAAATTATAACTCGGGACCTATTGGAAATAGAAACCATACTCTTATTAGATAAAATTTCTTTTTACGGCCGAGCGCATGTTTGCAATAACTCAGCTTCGCCTCGTTCTTGCAAATTCACGCTCGGCCATAAAAAGACTAGCTCGCTTCCTTGATGCACAATATACTATTGAAACCATTTTTCTTAAATGTCATTCAAATTTCATATTTAATTAACATTTTGAACTACAAAAAGATCGACTTTTTACCATATTAAATCAATGGGAAACTTCATGGTCTTTGCGCCACCTCTAAAATAATATTAATCGATTTGGTTCAAATTTGGAGATAATTTTTTTGGGCATTTGAAAAAAAATTGGAGATGAGACCAAAGAAATTCCGAAAGTGAGAAATAAGGGCCACCCTATTGACCATAACTTATAACCTTTTACGGACAGGTCATTGTTTCTTTTAATTACTCGAATTTGGGTCTTTTTCAATTAATATCTAGACCATTTTTTCGTAAAATTGAAAAGTTCCAAAGTACTGATACCAATTTCAGAATTTGCTTTTTAGCCTCTTTTTTGAAAAAATCGGGCTTCTTTGAAGAATTATAACTCAGGACTTATTAGAGATAGAAACCATACTATAATTAGATAAAATTTCTTTTCACGGCCGAGCGTGAGTTTGCAAGAACGAGGCGGAGACGAGATATTGCAAACACGCGCTCGGCCGTAAAAAGACTAGTTCGCTTCCTTGATGCACAATATACTATTATAATAATTTCTTGTAAATTGTCATTATAATTTCCTATTTAATTAAAATTTTGAACTAAAAAAAGGTGGTTGAACGCGTATAAAAAAGGATGAGATGAAAAGTTAATTATTTATTATCTCGAGACTGGATGAGTGCGCAGATATACGAGTAATTCGTAGAAGGATGAGCCCTTATTTATACTCGTTTCGCTGATCGTGTAAATCAACTTAAGTAAACCACGCAAAATTACCTTTCATGATTCCTTGTTTCCATTTTTTTTTCCTTTTTTCTTTTACTTCCGTTCTTCCGTTTCTTCTCGTGGTACCGAGTTTTCACAAGTGTTGATATCCTTTTTGCATACACCGAGTGCACTGTGGGTATGGAAAGTAATTTCGCGGAACGGATGTTTGTTTCAATTGGCTAAAGACTTGAGGCTTCCACATTCTTTCTTCTCTTCCTTTAATCCCCCTATTGGATCTGCAAATTCAATAAATAAACGACGTTCATTTATATCGAGGGAATCAAGTGTTATTCTCAGATTGCTTTGCACTTTGTACGCTTATATTCATGAAGAAAGGTACTATTGGCTTAAAGCTTTGAGTGCTTTTTTTTAGAAAATCTTCCGTGAGGAACAAAAGTGATTACAAAACGGAATTGTGCAATTTTATTTCTCAGTTTACATTTATTTAATTTAATTTTCATTTAATTAATTTAATTTTTTCTTTATTTATGGATTCGAAAATAGGGGAATGAATTCTTTTGAATAAAATAATTGTATATGTATTGTATAATATATATTGCACTTTCAACATAATAGTTCAATTTTCAAAAAGATATGAGTTTTGAATGAGAAAAAATTAATTTTCAACCAAATAGTTGCATCAACAAGAAAATAGTTGAACTTTTAACCAAATAATTTAATTTTTATTCCAAAAAGACGAATTTTTTCAGAGCCACCTGAATTTTCAACAAAAAAGTTAATTTTTTGTTGAAAATTGATCTTACTTTTACCATAAAAGATTTATATCCATATAATCCAAAAGAACGAATTTTTTAATAAAACAGTTGAATTTTCGACCAAAAAAAGAAGAGTTCCAAATAGTGAAATGTTTAAACAAAAGAGACAAATTTTCAACAAAATAGTTGAATTTTCAAGCTGAAAACAAGAATTTTTTAGAAGGCAGTAGAATTTTCAACAAAAAAGTTTATTGTCAACAAAGAAATATGAATTTTTAAAAAAGAAACATAACTTTTCCAAAATGAATGAATTTTGAAAAATGAATTTTCAGTAAAATAGTTGAACTTTCAATTAAAAAGATAAGTTGTCTTCCAAAAATGGAATGGTTAAATTTTCAGTTTGAAAGCTACTTTTTAACCAAAAAAAACTGATTTTCAACCACTTTATTTCTAACAAAAAAAAAATTTCAAAATGGTTGAATCCTCAACCAAAAAGATGAATTGACAACAAACATTATTAATTTTCTACCAAAAAAATTATTTACCTATAAAACAGTGGAATTTTCAACTCTAATATATGATTTTTTTATTTTGAATTAATTTTCTATCAAACAGTCAATTTTTAAATAAATACTTTCATTTTCACTTGAAAATATGAATCTTTAAACAAAACTTTGAATTTTTAACTCAAAAATTAATTTTTATGTAAATAGTTTAATTTTCTACCAAATTGTTGAATCTTCAAGAAAAAGGACGAATTTTTAACAACATTTTTGAATTCTCAACCAAAACCTATTAATTTTCCATCAAACAGTTGCATTTGTTAACCAAATAAGATGAATTTTCAAAAAAATAGTTGAACTTTCAACTAGAAAGGATAATTTTCAATTAAAAATATCAATTTTTAATTTAAAAAATGAATTTTTAATTAAAAATAACAATTTTCAACCAGAAATGAAATAATTACATTTTCAGTTAAAAAAAATTAATTTTGAACTAAAAAAGAAACGAATTTTCAACGAAAAATGAAACAAATTTTCAACACCAAATAATTAAATTTTCAACCAGAGAGATGAATCTTCAACCAATAAATGAATTTCTAAAAAGTGATTCAACTTTCAACCAAGTAGATAAATTTTTAACCAAAAAAGATTACTTTCTTATAAATAGTAGAATTTTTAACCAACATGATTAATTTTCTACCAAAAATGATTTTTCAATAAAATAGTTAAACTTTCAATTAAAAAGATAAGTTTTCTTCCAGAAATGGAATAGTTAAATGTTCAGTTTAAAAGCTACTTTTTAACAAAAAAAACTAATTTTCAACCACTTTATTTCTAAAAAAAAAAAATTTACAAAATGGTTGAATCCTCAACCAAAAAGATGAATTCACAACAAACATGATTAATTTTCTACCAAAAAGACAATTTATCTATAAAACAGTTGAATTTTCAACTCAAATATATGATTTTTAAAATTTGAATTAATTTTCTACTAAACAGTCAATTTTCGAATAAATAATTTAATTTTCACCCACAAATATGAACCTTCAAATAAAAATTTGAATTTTTAACTCGAAAATTAATTTTTATTTAAATAGTTTAATTTTCTACCAAATTGTTGAATTTTCAAGCAAAAGGTCGAATTTTCATAAAATTTTCGAATTCTCAATCAAAACCGATTAATTTTCCATCAAACAGGTGAATTCTCAACCTAAAAAGATGAATTTTCGACAAAATGCATTAATTTTCAATCAAATAGTTGAACTTTCAACTAGAAAAGATAATTTTCAATTAAAAATATAAATCTTTATTTAAAAACATGAATTTTCAATTAGAAATATTAATTTTCAACCAAAAATTAAATAATTACATTTTCAGTTGAAAAGATTAATTTTTAACTAAAAAAGAAACGAACTTTCAACCAAGTAAATTAATTTTTAACCAAGAAAGATTACTGTTTCACAAATAGTAGAATTTTCAACCTAACAAGATGAATTCCGAACCAAAAATATAATACTTAGTAGACTTTTCTACCAAAAAAATTAACTTTTAACCAAAAATGGTTGGATTTTCTTAGAGGATTCTATTAATTCAGTTCGTATTCTTTAAAAAATTGGAACAGAGCGAAATGGGGGAAAAAGTGTCAAGGCTTCAATACGAAAGTGGTTTTTCAAACTATTTTTTATTTAAAATTGAAATCTTTTTTAGAATAA
Source organism: Andricus grossulariae (assembly GCA_011634705.1). NCBI lineage: Eukaryota > Metazoa > Arthropoda > Insecta > Hymenoptera > Cynipidae > Andricus > Andricus grossulariae. The sequence continues at coordinate 226,309,122 of JAABKJ010007545.1, forward strand.
ATATTTGATATTTGTTAAAGTGACACTATTCTGTTAAAAAATAACTTTTTTGGTCGTAGATTCATTTTTTTTACTGTAAATGTAACAATTTTGTTAAAAATCAATCTGCTTTGGTTAAAGATTCAAATAATTTGTTGAAAATTCCTCATTTCTGGACGAATTCCACTCTTTTATATTTAAAATTACAATCTTTTATAGTTTCAATATCAAACATTAAATTTTTCGTTCAGAATCAATCTTTTTGGTTGAAAATGCAACTACTTGGTGGAAAGTTTAACTGATTTGTTAAAAATTGACATTTCTGTTGAAAATTAATATTTTTAGATTTAACAATTTCACTATTTTGTAGAAAATTCGTCTCCTTTTGTGAAAAATGCAACTTTTTTGGTTAAAAATCCAAGAGATTGAAAATATATTTATTTTTTTTTTTGGTTGAGGATTCATCTTTTTGGTTGAAAATGTAAATAATTGTTTAAAGTTAAACCACCTCGTTAAAAAATAACTTTTTTGGTTGAAAATTCATCATGTTAGTTGAAAATTAATATTTTTGTTTCTAAATATAACTATTTTTGTTGTTGAAAATTGATGTAATTTATTGAAAATTAATCTGCTTCGGTTAAGGATCCAATCATTCTGTCGAAAATTCGTATTTTTTGATAAATTCAACGGCTTTTGGTTTAAAATTAAAATCTTGTTAGATTAAAATATCAACTATTACTTTTTTTGTTGGAAATTAATCTATTTGGTTGAAAATTGATAATTTCGGGTTAAAAAGAATTGATATATTTTGTAAAACATTTCGTCTCTTTTGGTAAAAAATTCATCTTTTTTGGTAAAAATACTACTGGCTGAAAATTATTTTTTTTTGGTTGAGGATTCAACTTTTTTTTGAAAATTCGACTTTTTGGACGAATTCCACTCTTTTTTATTTAAAATTAATATATCTTTTGGTTTCAATATAACTTATGCATTACAAAATTATATTCATATAACCTGAAAAATAAATAAACAAAAAACCCAAAAAAATTGTTACTCAAAAATTTTTATTTTGTACAAAAAATTGTTTTCCCTCTCAAATCGAAAAAAAACGCGCTCGTAGTGCGCGATTGATGATGCTAGACTCTTCAAAATTGAATGACGAATTTTTGTAAAATAAAAATCCAAAAAGGTCAAAAAGTGATTTTTTTATATTGCAAAAAAGGTGTATCTGGCTAAATCAGTCTACAGGCCATAATTTTAGTCCAATTTCAATGTTTCTTTTTTTAATAAAAGCTAATAAAATTCTCCATAGATCTGTTGAGGCCAATTTTGAAAAAAAAATTTAATTGTTTTCTATTCATTACCAAAAACGAAATTTTTTTTTTAGAAGAGTACCCGTTTTTGAAAAATGCTTGGATTCAATCCAAAATACCTAAAATCATTGAAACAACTATCCAGAAAAGTTTTCTAATGACTTAGAAATTGTTCAAAAATTTAATGAATTTGTTATAAACAAATCAGTGAGTGAAAATGGACTCATAGGGATTGTTTTTTTTAGAAGAGTACCGGTTTTTGAAAAATACTTGGATTCAATCCAAAATACTTAGAATGAATGAAGCAACTATCCAGAAAAGTTGTCTGATTGTTTAGAAATTGTTTAAAGATTTATTGAATTTTTTATAAACAAATAAGTGAGTGAAAATGGATTCATGGGGATTGGCAGTGATTCGTGAATTGATTTGTACTAAATTCAAACAATTTATAGACAAAAACCGTCTTGTAATTGAATTCATGAAATATAATGAATGAATTTTTATTTTATAAACAAATTTTTATAAACAATTACTCACGGCAGGAAGTTATGTTGAAATAAATCAAGTTTGTTTCTATTGAATCGGCTAAAAATTACACGAAAATGTCACAAAAATATCAGATTTATTCATTCAATAACAACTGATGATTGTTTAAACTAATTTAATTAACAAATGCACTGTCTGACTATTTTTAGAGGTAAAAACTTGCTTGTTTTAATGTAATGAAGTGTAAATAACTAATTTCTAAAATTTGAGGGAGCTTATATAACAATCAATAATTTTCATTGTTAACAACAATTGTTCAAACAAAATTTTATCATCTGATGCATTTTTTAAGAAAAAAGTGCGTTTCTTCAAGGTATTAGCAGACTGTTCTTTAGTAACGGCTCTGTACTATCGTTCAATAACAATTGATAATTTTTTAAACAAAATTAATTAACAAATGCATTTTTCAGCTATTTCTAAAGGTAAAAACTTTTTTTTATCGTAATCACTAATTTTTAAACTTTTTTCTAGAAACCTCGATAACGGATCACTATTGTTATTTTCATTAATAATTTTACAGACAAATGATTGTCAACAGTTGGTTACATTGAAGAAAACAAATTTTTACCTCTAGAAATAGCCGTAAAATGCATTTGTTGAATAGTTTTGTTTGAAAAATTATCGGTTGTTATTAACCGATAGCACAGAGTCATTACTAAATAACAGTCTGATGATACCCTGAAGGAACGCAATTTTTTTCCTAAAAAATACATAAGGTGATAAAAATTTGTTTAAACAATTGTTGTGAGCAAGAAAAATTTTTGATTGCCATATAGGTTCCCTAAAAGTTTGTAAATTAGTTATTTACACTTTATTACGTTGAAAAAAACAAGATTTTACCTCTAAAAATAGCCAGACAGTGCATTTGTTAATTAAATTTTTTCAAACAATCATCAGTTGTTATTGAAATAATAAATCTGATAATTTTGTGACATTTTCGTATAATTTTTGTCCAATTCAATAGTAAAAAACTTGATTTATTTCAACATAACTACCTGCTGTGCATAATTCTTTATAAAATTTGTTTATAAAAAACAATTTATTTATTATATTTCATGAATTTAATTAAAAAGTGGTTTTCGTCTATTAATTGTTGAAATTTAGTGCAAATCAATTCACGAATCACTACCATTCCCCATGAATCCATTTTCACTCACTTATTTGTTTATAACAAATTCAATAAATTTTTTCACAATTTCTAAGCTATAAGAAAACTTCTGGATAGTTGCTTCATTGATTCTTTTTAGTTTGAATTGAATCCATACATTTTTCAAAAACCGGTACTCTTCTTTAAAAAAGTACCATTTTTGTTAATGAATGAAAAAAAAATTAAATTTTTTTTTTCAAAATCGACCTCGACAGATCTATGGAGAATTTTATTAGCTTTTATTTAAAAAAAAACATTGAAATTGGACTAAAATTGTGGCCTGTAGACAGATTTGTCCAGAGTCACCTTTTTTGCGATATCAGAAAAAGAAGTTCAAAATAACTTGCAGAAGTCACTTTTTGACCAATTTTGGATTTTATTTTAGAAAAATTCTTCATTCAATTTTGAAGAGACTAGCATCATAAATCACGCTGTATTAGCGCTTTATTTCGATCTGAGAGGGAAAACAATTTTGTATACAAAATAAAAATTTTTGGAAAAAAAGGTTTTTCAGGTTTATTTGTTTATTTAGTTTTCAGGTTATATGAATATAATTTTTAATGCATGAGTTATATTGAAAGCCAAAGAGATTTTAATTTTAAATAAAAAAGAATGGAATTCGTCCAAAAAGACGAATTTAAAAAAAAAGTTGAATCCTTAACGAAAAAAGATTAATTTTCAACTGACATGATGCATCTTCATCCAAAAAGTTATTATCTAAAGTTATTAGTTAAATTTTCAACCAAAAAGATTAACTCTGAACGAAAAAATTTTATATTCGATATTGAAACTAAAAAAGATTTTAATTTTAAATAAAAAAGAGTAGAATTCGTCCAAAAAAGAAGAATTTTTAACAAAATAGTTCAATCTTTAACGAAAAAAGATTAGTTTTCAGCCTCTTCCATTTTTATCCAAGAAAGACGAATTTTTTACAATATAGTTAAATTTTTTAATCTGATAATGTAAATTTTCAACAGAGAAGTTAATTTTCAATAAATCAGTTCAACTTTTAACTAAGTCGTTGAATATTTAACCGAAAAGAATCATTCTGAACGAAAAATTGTATATTTTATATTGAAACTAAAAATATTTCGATTTTAAATAAAAAAGAGTGGAATTCGTCCAAGAAGAAAGAATTTTCAACAAAATATTTGAATGCTCAACCAAAACAGATTAATTTTTAACAAAATACGAAATTTTTTAACAAAATTGTTAAATTTACAGCCAAAACGATGAATTTTCGACTAAAATGATAAATTTTCAACCAAAAAAGTTATTTTTTAAGAAAATAGTTCAACTTTTAACCCAGTAGTTGCATTTTCAACCAAAAAGATGAATTCTGAACAAAAAATTCAATATTTGATATTGAAACTAAAAAATATTGTAATTTTGAATAAAAAAGAGTGGAATTCGTCCAAAAAGAGAATTTTCAACAAAATAGTTGAATCTTTAACCAAAACAAATTAATTTTTAACCTCTGGCATTTTTATCCAAGAAAAACGAATTTTTTACTAAATAGTTCAATTTTTTATTCTGAAAATGTGAATTTTCAACAGAAAAGTTAACTTTTAACAAATCAGTTTAAATTTTAACTAAGTAGTTGAATTTTTAGCCAAAAAGATTAACTCTGAACAAAAAATTGTATATTTGATATTGAAGCTAAAAAAGATGTTAATTTTAAATAAAAAAAGTGGAATTCGTCCAAAAAAAGAATTTTCAACAAAATAGTTGAATCATTAACCGAAATTAATTAATTTTTAAGAAAATTAATTAATACAGATTAATTTTTAACAAAATGATTACATTTACAGTAAACAAAATGAATCTTCGACCAAAAAAGTTATTTTTTAACAAAATAGTGTCACTTCAACAAATATCAAATATTTATTCTAAAAAAGATTTTAATTCTAAATAAAAAATAGTTTGAAAACCACTTTCGTATTGAAGCCTTCACCCTTTTTCCCCCATTTCGCTGTTTTCCCATTTTTTAAAGAATACGAACTGAATTAATAGAACCCAATAGGAAAATCCAACCATTTTTGGTTAAAATTTAATTTTTTTGGTAGAAAAGTCTACTAAGTATTATATTTTTGGTTCGGAATTCATCTTCTTCGGTGAACAATTCTACTATTTGCGGAAAAGTAATTTTTTTTGGTTAAAAATTTATCTAATTGGTTGAAAGTTGAACTACTTTGTTAGAAATTCATTTATTGGTTGAAGATTCATCTCTCTGGTTGAAAATTTAACTATTTGGTGTTGAAAATTTGTTTCATTTTAGGTTAAAAATTCGTTTCTTTTTTAGTTAAAAATTAATTTTTTGAACTGAAAATGTAATTATTTCATTTTTGGTTGAAAATTGATATTTTTAAATAAAAATTCATATTTTTAATTGAAATTTATATTTTTTTGAAAATTAACCTTTCTAGTTGAAAGTTCAACTATTTGATTGAAAATTCATGCATTTTGTTGAAAATTCATCTTTTATGGTTAAAAATTCACCTGTTTGATGAAAAATTAATCGGTTTTGGTTGAGAATTCGAAAATTTTATGAAAATTCGACCTTTTGCTTGAAAATTCAACAATTTGGTAGAAAATTAAACTATTTTTCATCTTTATGGCTCAGAAATTTAACAATTTGGTAGAAAATTCAAATTGTTCTTTTGAAAATTAACTTTTTTGTTAGAAAATTCTTAGTTTTGGATTAAAAATTCAAGCGTTTTTCAGGAATTTAATTTTTTTGGCTAAAAAATGAAACTATTGAATCAGAATCGACTTTTTTGTTAAAAATGCATATTTCTGGGTTGAAAATTCAACGCTTTTATAGAAAATTCATCTTTCTGGCTTGGAAATTCAACAATTTGGTAGAAAATACAACTTGTTGTTTGAAAAATAAACTGTTTTCATAGAAAATTCTTATTTTTGGATGACAAATTCAAGCGGGATTAAAAAATTTAATCCTTTAGTTCCAAAGGGAAACTATTGAATCAGAATTGACTTTTTTTTTAAATTCAACGGTTTTGAAGAAAATTCATCTTTTTGGATTGGAAATTCAACAATTTGGTAGAAAATACAACTGTTTGTTTAAAAATTAACTTTGATGTTAAATTTTATATTTTGGGCTGAATATACAGCTGTATTGTAGAAAATTTAACTATTTTGTCGAAAATTCAATGTTTTTTTGCTGAAAATTAACTTTTTTGTCAAAAATTCTTATTTTTAATTTAAAAATTTAATTTTTTGTAGAAAATTAATCTTTTCGTCTTGGAAATTCAATAATTTGGTAGAGCATTAAACTATGCAGTAGAAAATTCAACTTTTTCGTTCAAAATTCATATATTTATGTTGAAATTTCGATTGTTGTTTTACGAATTGATAATTTTCAATTTTTAATTTTTTTTGCATATTACTGTCAAGTCATTTCCACACCTAGTTCTCCCACCTACTACTAAGTATTCCATTCTTTGTTTTTTTCTCTCGTGTAAGATGGCTTTTTTGTTCATATTAATTTTTCTAAACATTGGGAAGAGAGAGAAAATAATTCACTTAAAAAAGTAAAATACTATTAAAAAAATTATTCATGTTGAGTTTCACTTATTATTTGTTCATAACTAAAAATTAAAATCAAAACTAAAGATTGCAGAAAAAAGCAACTTTCTAGCATTACTCTAAAAGAATATAGTTATAAACAATGATCGATTGTTTAAATAAGCATGTTTGTTAAATTGTATTAATTATTACCTCACTAAGTGAAAAGCGGACAAAAAGTTTGAGAGTTCAGAAAAAACCGCAACTTTTTAGCACTTATCTAAGAGAAGTAAGTTATAAACAATTATAAATTGTTTGAGCAATACGTTTGTAAACTCCCATTATTTATTACTTTACTAAGTATAAAGTGGGTCAAAAGTTAGACATTTCAGAAGAAACCATACTGCGTTAATAAAGAAGAAGATAGTTATAAACAATAATAATTTGTTTAATCAATTATTTTTGCTGAATTAAATTAATTATTAACTCACCTTATGTGAAAAGTAGACAAATTTTTGTAAATTTTGGAAAAAACCGCAACTTTCTAGCATTATTCAAATTGAATATTAATAATAATAATAAATTGTTTAAACAAATAATTTTGATAACTTTCGCTTAATTAATCATCTTTGCTTGATGATTCGACTATTTTCTTCGGAAATTTCGGTTGAACCACTTTGTTAAGAAATCATTTTTTTTTGAAGATTTATATTTTTATTTGAATATTTATCTTTCTGGTTGAAATTTCAACAATTTTGTTAAGAATTGATCTTTTTTAATTTAAAATTCGACTCCGTGGGTAAAATTTGAACTACTTTGTTGAAAATTTTTTTTTTTTCAATGAAGGTTTATTTCTTTGGTTGAAAATTTAACTATTTTCCTTCAAACACTATGATTTTTGTTTTATTTACGTTAATCATGAGGCCCACGTTCTTCATGCTTGTATTCAGTCTGCTCAATATTCTTTGCAAGTCTTCGATTGACTTTGCCATAACAACCTTATCATCTTAGAACGCTAACCCACGTACCCTCACTGTCCCGAGATCCACACCTTCTTCGTCAAAGAGGGCCATTCTTAGACAAATGATGTTTTACCCAAAAAAAGATTCAAATTTTAAATAAAAAACAGTTGGACTCATTAAAAAAAAACACACATTCTCAACAAAATAGCTGAATCCTAAACCAAAAAAAAAGATTTTTATCAGTTGCATTTTTAACCAAAAAATATCAAAAATTCCCAAATATCTTTCAAAATGGCTTGAATTATTCCTAAACATGTCCTGAAATCTTCCGGATTCGTTTTGGATAATTTTGGAAATTTTTCGTAATCTTTCGTGATAAAATCTGTTTAAATATTCTGTAAAAATTAATTTTTAAAACTATATAATTACTTTCAATACTCTTAGGAATCTTAGGAAATTTTTTTATCTTGAAACTTTTCAAAATAATCATGAAAAACTTCGATTCTTGAAATAAATCAAATTTGTTCTAAAACTTTGATAATTCTGCAAAATTAAAAAAAAAGTTCGGAAAGTATTTCAGATTCTTTTTCGACAATTTTGAAAATCATTTGGAATTTTTTGAAATGGCCTTAAATATAGTGTTAAAATGAATTCTGTAAAATAACAAATTATAAAAAATTTTCCCAGAAATCTAAAGAAAATTTTTTTATTCTCTTGAAACTTTTTAAAATTCTTAAGAAACTTCTAAGTTGTTGGCTCGCAATCTTCAGCAATCTTCATTTTGTTTTAGATTTTTCTTTTTCAATTTTTCAAGTTTTAAATTATTTTTAATTTTTTAAAAAATTCCAAATATTACTTCAAGCTGATCTCAATTTTTCTCTAAACTTTTGCAATCATGCGAAGTTGAAAAGTTTTGCTTTAAAATCCACATTTTTTTAAATTTGCTGAAACAATTTTAAGTTTAAAATTACTTTTGTATTATTTGAAAGCTTCGGAAATCTTTTTTAATGTTTTAAAATTTTGTTGAATATTATCTTTAAATTAATTTTTCAAGATTCAAAATCTTTGAAAAAACTTCAAAACTGTATTTCCAAATCTTCAAAAATCTACATTCAATTTCAAATTTTTAGAAATCTTTCAAAATTTTTAATGATTTTTGAAAAATTTCCTAGTATCTTTTTAAAAGGATTCGAATTTTTCCTAAAACTTTGAAAAAATTCTGCAACACCAAAAACAATTTCGGAAAATCTTCCAGATTTTTTTTTACAATTTCGGAAATCTTTTCAAATACTTATAAATCTTTCTAAACATAGTCTTAGAATAAATTTTGCGAAATAAAAAATTATTTAAAATTTCCCTAGAAATCTTTAAAAAAATTTGTATTCTCTTGAAACATTTGAAAATTCTTAAAAAGCTTCTAAGGTTTTTGTTCCAAATCTTCAAAAATCTATATTTTTTTAAATTTGTTGAAATCCTTTTTATTTTAAAATTATTTTTTTTTATTTTTCAGGATTTTGCAAAATTTTAGGAAAAATTGGAGCCAGTTAAAACAATATTTAGGATTTCCAGAAGTTTGGAAGATATCTTAAAAACTGACTCAAACTATTCCTAAAATTTAAAAAAATCTTTCAAAATTAAAAAAAAATTACCTTCGAATCTTCCAGATACTGTCGACATTTGTAGAAATCTATCGAAATGTTTTGATTTTTTTTTTTAATTTTCTGTAAAAATTCATGGTTAAAAATAAAAAGTTAATAACAATTTTTCCAGAAATCTCAAGAAAAGAATTTTATTTATTTGGAAATATTTTCAAATTACAAATTATTTTTTAAACATTTCTGAAACTTTTAAACCTTCTTAATATCTTTTAAAATGATCTTAAATCTTTTAAAATGATGTGAAATTTTTATAAAATGTTTAGAAATCTTTCAAAATTAAGAAACTCGCTTAAAATCTTTCAGATTTTTTTTCAACATTATTAGAAATGTTTTGAGATTTTTTTAAATCTTTTTAAGTTTTCCTGCAATTTTTTTTCTTTTTAATTTTTCAAAATTATTTTTTCGAAATCTTCAGAAATCTTCATTTTGTTTCAAATTTGTTAAATCTTTTAAAATTGAAAATTATTTTTTAATCTTTTTAGAACTTCTAAATCATTCAAAATGATTTTAATATCTTTTGAAATGATGTAAATTTTTTCAAACATTTTTGAAGAACTTTCAAAATTAAAAAAACTGACTTGAAATCTTTCAAGTTTTTTTCGAGACTTTTAGAAATCTTTTTAATCGTTTTGAAATCTCCAATTTTTCCTTAAAATTTTCTATTTTTCCAAATAAAAATCATTTGAAATTTTCCCAGGAATCTTAAGTAATTTTTTTATTTTCTTGTAGCCTTTCAACAAATGTGAAAAGTTTCAAAATGTTTTGTTCGAAATCTTCAGAAATCTACATTTTCTTTTAAAAAAATGTAATCTTTTGAAATTAAAAATTATTATTGAATTTTTTTAAACTTCTAAACCTTCCTAATATCTTTGGAAATGATCTTAATATCTTTTCGAATTATGTGAATTTTTCATAAAATATTTGAAAATCTTTCAAAATTAAGAAACTGGCTTAAAATCTTCCAGGTTTTTTTTCAAAATTTTTAGAAAGCTTTTGAATCGTTTTGAAATCTCTTTAAATTTTGCTTAAAAATTTTAATTTTTCTAAATAAAAATCATTTGAAATTTTCCCAGGAATCTTAAGTAATTTTTTTTATTTTCTTGTAAACTTTAAACAAATTTAAAAAGCTTCTAATTTTTTTTTTATCAATCTTCGGGAATCTACTTTTTTTTAAATTGTCTGAAAACTTCTCAAGATCTAAATTATTTTCGAATCATTTTGAGTATTCTAAAACTTCGAAATATCTTTAGAAATAAATGTAAGGTTTCCTTCAATTTTTGTTTAAATCCTGCAAAATTAAACAAACGGTCCTAAAATCTCCCAGATTGTTTTTCGACATATTTTTAAAATTCAACTTTTTTTGGGACAAAACTCATGTATTTTGTTGACAATTCTTCTTTTTGTGTAGAAAATAATTGTTTTTAAAAAAATTACTATTTTGTTAATAATTCCCCTTTTTTATTTGAATTCAACAAATTGAAAATTAGTTTTTGTTTGGTTGGAAGTTGATTTTATGAAGTGTAAGTTAGCTAAGTTTTTTTGGTCAAAAGTTCAACTATTTTTGCAGAAAATTCAACTATTTGATGCAAAATTCAACTTTTTGTGTAAAATCCATGGATTCAACTATTTTGTTAAAAATTCGTCTTTGTCAACTCAAGTGGTACGAAATTTCCATTTTTTGTTAAAAATGGAACGATTTCATTTTTTTTTTTATATTTTTTTTTTTATTTGAAAACTCAACCATTTGATTCAATATTAAACTATTTGATAAATTAACTTCTTGGTAGAAATTTCGCTTTTTTTGTTATAAGTGTAACTAATCCATTTTTATTCAAAAATTCAACTATTTTCGTAAAAAAATCAACTATTTAGTTCAAAATTAAACTATTTATATTGAAAATTAAATACTTGGTGGGAAATTAACTTTTTTGTTAAAAATCCATAGTGTTTGGTGGAAAATTCAACTTTTCTTGTGTAAAATTCATGTATTTTCTTGAGAATTCTTCTTTTTGGGTAAAAAATTAATATATTATGAAAAATTACTACTTTGTTAATAATTCGTTTTTTTTTTAAAGTTTAATTCAACTAATCAAAAATTTAACTCTTTCAGTAGAAAATTCAACTATTTGGTGTAAAATTCATGTATTTTGTTGAGAATTCGTCCTTTTGGGTAAAAAATTAATCTTTTTTTGAAAAATTACTATTTTGTTAATAATACGTTTTTTTTACTTGAATTCAACCAGTCGGAAATTCAACTATTTAAGCGAAAAATTCAACTATTTGGTGCAAAATTCATTTTTTTTTTGTGGTTGAAAATTCATGTATTTTGTTGAGAATTCGTATTTTTGGGTAGAAAATTAATCTTTTTTTTTTTAATTCATCTTATTTGCAGTAGATTAAACTATTTTGTTAAAAATTCGTCTTTTTTATTCAACTTGTATGGCAGAAAATTCGCTTTTTTTGTTAAAAATGTGACAATTCCATTTTTATTTGAAATTTTTTGTATTTGAAAATGCAACTATTTGGTTCAAAATTACACTATTCATTTAAAAAGTTAACATCTTGGTAGAAAATTCGCTTTTTTTGTTCAAAATGGAACTCATCCATTTTTATTGGAAAATTCAACTATGTTGCCAAAAATTCAACTTTTTTTGAAAATGCAACTATTTTGGTCGAAAATTCAACTATTTTTGTGAAAAATTCCAATTTTTGTTTCAAAATTGAAGAATTTATATGAAAAATTAAATACTAGGTGGAAAATTACCTTTTTTGTTAAAAATCCATAGTGTCTGGTGGAAAATTCAACTTTTGTGTGTAAAACTCATGTATTTTGTTGAGAATTTGTCTTTTTGTGTGAAAATTTTTTTTTTTTTTTTTTGAAAAATTACTATTTTGTTAATAATTTTTTTTTCTATTTGGATTCAACCAGTCGACAATGCAACTATTTTAGTAGAAAATTCAACTATTTGGTGCAAAATTCAATATTTTTTTTGTAAAATTCATGTATTTCGTTGAGAATTCGTCTTTTTGGGCAGAAAACTAATCTTCTTTTTTTTAATTCATTTTATTGGCTATTGATTCAACTATTTTGTAAAAAATTCGTCTTCTTCATTTAACTTAACTAGTAGATCATTCGCTTTTTTTGTTAAAAATGTAACGATTTCATTTTTATTTGAAATTTTTTGTATTTGAAAATTCAACTATTTGGTTCAAAACTAAACTATTCATTTGAAAAATTAACTTCTTGGTAGAAAATTCGTTTGTTTTTTAATGAAACCAATCCATTTTTATTGAAAAATTCAACTATTTGGCCCAAAATTCAATATTTTTTTAATTGAACTATTTGATTGAAAATTCAACCATTCTGGTCGAAAATTGAACTATTTTCGTGGAAAATTCCATTATTTGGTTCAAAATTGAACTATTTATATGAAAAATTCAATACTTGGTGGAGAATTAACTTTTTTGTTAAAAATCAATAGTGTCTGGTGGAAAATTCAACTTTTTTGTGTAAAATTCATGTATTTTGTTGAAAATTCATCTTTTTGGGAAAAAATTATACCTTTAAAAAAATTACTATTTGGTTAATAATTCGTTTTTTTAGTTGAATTCAACCAGTCGGAAATTCAACTATTTTATCCGAAATTCAACTATTTGATTCAAAATTAAACTATTTGAAAAATTAACTTCTTGCTGGAAAATTCGCTTTTTTTTAATGTAAATAATCCATTTTTATTTAAAAACTCAACTATCAGGCCAAAAATTCAACTTTTTTTGAAAATTTAAGTATTTGGTTGAAAATTCAACTATTTTTGTGGAAAATTCCAATATTTGGTTCAAAATTGAACTATTTATATAAAACATTAAATACTTAGTGGAAAATTAACTTTTTTGTCAATAATTCGTTTTTTGACTTCAATTCAACCAGTCAAAAATGCAACTATTTTAGTAGAAAATTCAACTATTCGTTACAAAATTCAACCTTTTTCTTGTAAAATTCATGTATTGTTGAAATTTCGTCTTTTTGGGTGGAAAATTAATCTTCTTTTTTTTTAATTAATCTTATTGGCTATGGATTCAACTATTTTGATAGAAATTTGTCTTTTTTATTCAACCCAAGTGGCAGAAAATTCGTTTTTTTTTTTTTTTGTTAAAAATGTAACGATTCCATCTTCATTTGAAATTTTTTGTATTCGAAAATTCAACTATTTGGTTAAAAATTAAACTATTCATTTGAAAAAATAACTTCTTGGTAGGAAACTCGTTTTTTTTTTTTAATGGAACCAATCCATTTTTATTGAAAAATTCAACTATTTGGCCAAAAATTCAACTTTTTTTTTTGAAAATGC
>JAABKJ010007545.1:226322700-226343200 GCA_011634705.1 Andricus grossulariae
TTTTAATGGAACCAATCCATTTTTATTGAAAAATTCAACTATTTGGCCAAAAATTCAACTTTTTTTTTTGAAAATGCCATTATTTTTTTAGAATTTGTTGAGAATTTGTCTTTTTGTGTAGAATCTTCTTTTTTTTAATTCATCTTATTGGCTATGGATTCAACGATTTTGTTAGAAATTTGTCTTTCTTATTCAACGTAAGTGGCAGAAAATTTGCTTTTTTTATAATATAACTATCCCATTTTTAATTGAAAATTCAACCATTTGGTCGAAAATTCAACTATCTCGTTTGAAAATTCAACTATTTGGTTGAAAATTCAACTATTTCGTTTGAAAATTCAACTATATGGCTCAAAATTGAACTTATTATATGAGAAATTAAATAATTCGTGGAAAATTAACTTTTTTCTCAAAAATCGACAGTGTCAGGGGGAAAATTCAACCGTTTTTTTTTTTTTTTTTTTTTTTTTGTAAAATTCATGCATTTTGTTGAAAATTCGTATTTTTGGCAGAAAATTAATTTTTTTTGAAAAATCATCATTTTGGTTGAGAACTCAACTATTTTGGTAATGATTCGTCTTTTTTAGTCAAATTTAAGCAGTTGAAAATTAGTGCTTTTTTTTTTGTTGAAAATTAATTTTACAAACTGTAAATGTAACTGTTCCATTTTTGGTTGAAAACTTTTGTTTTGCGAAATCAACATTTTTTCTTCAATTCAACTATTTTGGTAGAAAATACAACTATTTGGTTTAAAATTAAACTATTTATTTGAAAAATTACCATTATTGTTCAGAAAGATTCAGAAATAAACTAAATCATGAAGTAAAATTACTTGGAAATTTTAATTTACTAAATTGATGGTGCACAAAATTCGAAATCATCATTTATCATTACATATTGCATAAATATAATTATTTTATTCATTATATACATTAATAATATTATCAATCCTTTTGTCATTTTTAACAAAGCTGTTCAGAAAATTAAGAACATAATTTTTGCCTTTATTATTAAAGAATATTTTTTAAAGAAATATTTATAATTAAAACTCCTTATTTGGAAATTGCTATTAACAAAAGTCCTGAAAATTCAAAGGAACAATCTGAAAACAGAAAATGATTATTTACACAAACTTGGGCAAATTTAGCATCTAGCAACTTTGAATCAGATTAAAAAGTATTGTTTGGAAGAAATTGATAATTAATAGACAGGCAAACTGATATGAAAATTTTATTAAAAGCTAATTAAAATTTTTTAGGACTTCCTTCTAAATTTGGCTCCGGGTGGAATGTTAAACAACAATGCCCAGGTCTCTCCAGACGTTCCAGAGGACTTTAGCATGCACGAACCACTGACTATGGAGCAGTTTAATTCTCCTCTGGTAGATTCACAGTACAAGTCTACTTACGCGGTTGTGGCCAATTCTGGTACGTACTCGCAAGAGTTTAATCAAAGGTTTTTTTAAAAGATTTTTTAAAGGTTTTTTATAGTTTTTATTTTTAAGGTGTTTAATGGTTTTTGATGCTTTTTAAAAGGTTTTTTAAAGGATTTTCAGGGTTTTTAACATTTTTCTAAAGGTTTTCAAAGGGTTTTCAAAGTTTTTTTCCAGGGTTTTTTAAGGCTTTTTAAAGGTTTTTAAAGGCTCTTTTCATCAAGGTTTTTTAAAAAGTTTTTTCAAAACCTTTTCCAGTGTTTTTAGAGGTTTTCTAAAGGTTTTTCAACCAGCTTTTTAAAAGATTTTTTAAAGATTTTTTAAAAGTATTTTAAAAAGTTTTGTAAGGTTTTTCAATGGTTTTTATAGGTTTTATTTTTAGGGTTTTCAAGGGTTTTTGAAAGTTTTTTAACGGGTTTTTAAAGGTTTTTTAGGTTTAAAAATTTTTTTTTAATGTGTTTCAATGGTTTTTTGAGGTTTTTCAAAGTTTTTTTTCAAGGGTTTTTTTCAAAGGCCTTTTTAAAATTTTCAAGGGCTTTTTTATAAAGGTTTTTCGAAAGGTTTGTTCAAATCCTCTTTTGGTGTTTTTCAGGGTTTTTAAGGGTTTTCAACAAGTTTTTCAAAGAAGATTTTGAATATTTTTTGAAGGTTCTTTTAAAAAAATTTTTAAGGTTTTTTTAAAGGTTTTTTCTTCAATAAGATTTCCAAGAGAGTTGCCGTGGCTGATTTTTTATATTAGATTTTCAGTTTTTTATAAATTGAGGTTTTTTTAAATATTTCATTTTTAAGGTTTTTTAGGGGGTTTAAAGAGTTTTTAAAAGGTTTTTAAGGGTTTTAGAAGGTTTTTAGGGGTTTAAAGGGTTTTTAAAGGGTCTTCTTACGAGTTTTCAAAGTTTGTCAAGGTTTTTTAAGGCGTCTTAAAAAGTTATTCAAGGGTTTTTTAAAAGTTTTTCAGGGTTTTTAACATTTTTTTGAAGGTTTTTAAAGGATTGTTAAAGTTTTTTTCATCAAGGGTTTTCAGAAAGTTTTTTCAAATCCTTTTTCAGTGTTTTTAGAGGGTTTTTACAGGTTTTTCAACAAGTTTTTAAAAATATTTTTTGAAGGTTTTTTAAAAGTATTTTTAAAAGTTTTTGAGGGCTTTTAAAAGGTTTTTCAAGAGTTTTTAAAGGTGTTTCAGTGTTTTTAACATTTTTTAAAGGTTTTTAAAGGGTTTTCAAAGTTTTTTTCTAGGGTTTTTTAAAGGTTTTTAAAAGTTTTTTTTTCATCAAGGTTTTTTAACAAGTTTTTTCAAATCCTTTTTCAGTGTTTTTAGAGGTTTTTAAAGGTTTTTCAACAAGTTTGTAAAAAGATTTTTTGAAGGTTTTGAAGGTTTTTAAAGATTTTTTCAGGGTTTTTAACATTATTTTGAAGGTTTTTCAATGGTTTTTTAAGGTTTTCAACGTTTTTTTCCAGGGGATGTTTTAAGGCCTTTTTGAAATTTTTTAGGGTTTTCTATTAAGGTTTTTTCAAATCCCTTTTTAGGTTTTTTTTAGTGTTTTTAAGGTTTTTCAAGGTTTTTTCCAGGTTTTTTTTAAAGGCCTTTTTAAATTTTTAAGGGCTTCTTTATAAAGGTTTTTTAAAAGGTTTGTTCAAATCCCTTTTTAGTGCCTTTCAGTGTTTTTAAGGGGTCTTAACAAGTTTTTCAATGAAGTTTTTGAATATTTTTCAAGGTTTTTTTTTAAGTTCCTTTAAAAAAAATTTCAGGGTTTTTTTTCAAGGTTTCTCTTCAATAAGATTTTCAAGAGAGTTGCCGTGACTGATTTTTAAATTAGACTTTCAGTTTTTTATAAATTAAGGTTTTTTTAAAGGTTTTTAATAGGTTTTATTTTCAAGGTTTTTAGGGGGTTTAAACAGTTTTTTAAAGGTTTTTTAAGGGTCTTAGAAGGTTTTTTTAGGGTTTTAAAGGGTTTTAAAGGTGTTTTTTAAGGTTTTTTTTACGAGTTTTCAAAGTTTTCCAAGGTTTTTAAGGTGTCTTAAAAGGGTTTTCATTATAAATTCAGCAAAATTCATAATAAGTTAATAATAATATTAATATTAATAATAAGTTAATATAATTTTATGATTTTTTTATAACAAATTTAACAAACAAATGCATTATTCGGGCATCTTTGGACGTGAAAATTCGTTTTTTCAACCTCGGTCTTTTTAATTTGGAACTTCATGATAATTTTAGCAAAATTCATAATTAGTTGATAAATTTTTAGGATTTTTTTAACAAATTTAATAAACAAGTGCATTATTCAGGCATTTTTCGATAGAAAAATTCGTTTTTTTCTATATCATTTTTTTAATTAGTAACTTTATGATGATCTTTTGAACAAATTTAATACACAAATGCATTATTCAGGCATTTTGCGATAGAAAAATTTATTTTTTTCATTTCATTTTTCGGGTTAAGTAGATAAAATTGTTTTTTTTCGGTAAAAACTTTTAATTTTAAAATTTTCTCTATAATATTGTTATTAACAATATCAATATTTAACGTTTAAATTTCTCAGTGTCTACAAGTCGTAATTGTCAATTGATTTTGAATTAGTTTGGTAAGAAAAAAACCATGAGATCGACAAAATCCAAAAATTGACAAATTGTTTATTAAAATGCTTATAACAAAATTCATTGTCGATTTATGATCATTTTTTATTTCGAACATTACTTGTTTTCTTCAGGGAAAAGAAATCATTTTCGTCGAATGTCTAATTTTGACACTCTATTTGTTTAAATAATTAATTCCACAGAATTTGAAAAAAATCAAGCTTAGCGTTGCCCAAAATTTGTCGACGTTAGTACCTAAATTTCAACTCGTGCTATGACCTTGGAAAACCCTGAGAAAAATCTGAAAATAACAGAAAATAATCTTTGAAATTTTATCTTCAATTTGGGCCCATAAAGCTTAAAATATATGTACGAGTTCCCGAGATCTGACTAAAAATGTCAGTGATCACCGACTGAAACTCGACGCAGACACGCTTGGACATTTTTGATCATATCTCGGGAACCCATATATATTTTTCAAGTCTTATGGGCTTAAATCAGGGATAAGATTTCAGAGATTTCATTCTGTGAATTTCAGATTTTTCTAAAATTTTCCTCGGTCATTACACAAGTTGAAGTCGAGGCATGCAATTCGAGAAATTCTTGATTGCTTTTTCTCGCGTGATATATCCTCTTCAAAAAGTAAAAAATACCTGCATAAGGGGTCATTCAACGTATAGATAATTTCTCAAATTTTCAATTCAATTACATTTTCTTCACAGATTGTCCTCAAAAATTGAATAATCTGGACAGCCCAGACGTGAATGTTCGTTTGAAATCAAAATCCGAATGTTCATCTTCGTCTGCTGACTCTCCAGTTCGACAGTCTCAACACTATCGAACTCTTCAGACCTACAACTGTTCTCCAGCACGACCTACTGCTATTAATTTAAACATTCGTCATAGAGACGTTGATTATGGGCATTCTAAACGATGGCACACCGCACCAAAAGAAAAGCACAAAGTAAGTTTTTTCTCTAATAATTAAACGGTAAAAGGTAGTAGCTACAGTACTGTCCAGGAGTACGAGGAGTCGGTTACGATTCCCGCCTCATAAGGGCCACAGTGCGCGAGTACTCAGTCGAGTATATTGCGCAATATTATGCATTACAATTTGAAACGGTTCAGGCAGCCCTGAATGTTTACGTTTGGGTGTTCCCGAATTGTGGCAACCCCCGACACTTGTCTCATCTTTTTCCCTCCCATTTTTCCTGCCCCTAACTTCCCTTACTTTTCCTCCCCTCTTTGTCCCTTGCCTTATTTCCCCTCACTTCTCATACTTCCTCTCCCTTAACTTTCCCTACTTTCACAAAGCCTTCATATTTATACGGCTAAATTATAGTTGCAGGTACCAGCACCTGTCGTCAGTTGGAATATTGCGCCTAGCACGAATAAGCCATACAAATGTAAGGAGATAGAGCCTAAGAACATACCCGTCGAGTGTCTACATACAATGGAGAAACTTGGCTCCAGTCACATTGGGGAGGTAGGACACAACCGTTTTCAAACAAGCACATAATAAAATCCCCCTCCCTCTCCCTCTCCCTCTCCCTCTCCCTCTCCCTCTCCCAGTAGTTTGAGATGCACTTCCCGCCATACATGAGATATGAACAGTTAATACGCATTTGTTAATAGTCAACGAATATTAGTTTCTGTCAAAGTCACCTCCATTTTTTTTCCAAACGAACCATTCGTTTGCCGCGAACGATTCTTTCTATGAGTGTAATTGCTCAACTTTCCGCGGACATGAAAAGGATATAAATAATAAACACAGTGGAAACTTTTTATTGATGGCAAGTGTTCTAGTAAAATATGATGACGTAATGAAACAGGTACTCAATATGTCGAATTTTCAACGAAATACTTAAGTCCGGCATTCAGAAATGAATTGATACAATGCAGAAGTCACACTTCAAACCTGGTTATCAATGATGCTGTGGTCAAAGTGTTGGAAGTCCAAGTATTGTTTGCAACCATACGAAGTATATTCATCTTATTTAAAAAAATATAAACAGATGGGATCTATTATTGCAATTTACAGAAGAAACAGAGATGATTCTGAAGAAACTACATTCAACAAAATGTCAGCAGAAAAACATCCTTGATTGCTGTTAAACTTCAATACTTCGATATAATGAAAGTTCTCATGAAAATACGACTCATCAGTTCAAAGAAAGATGAACGTAAAGAAGCAGGTAGAATGTAAAAAAATATGAAGATGTTTGAATTTATAATGATGTGCACAATGCTTTACAAGGCACTAAGCGAAGTAAATGTTGCATCAAAATTACTACAAGCAGAGAATGTAGATTCAAGTCGAGCACTTTAAGTCTTAAAAACTGCAAAGGAACACTTGAGAGAGCACAGACCTAAGTATTAAAAATGTAAATATGAAGCTACACAAGTATCTCAAAAATAAGGTATTGAGCCAGTCTTTCTAGAGAAGCGGAAACGAATGCTTAAGAAGCATTTTGACGAACGATATGAAGACCATCGTTCTAATAATAGTGAACAAATTTTCGAAATCAATGTCCTTAAGCACACTTCAGACATTGTGAATACACAGTTAGTTGAAAGATTTACAGGAATGAACGAAGTTGCAAATTTCTTTTCTTTTTTGAGACTAAGAAATTTTACACGACAATCTAAGGCAGAAATTCGTGAGGCAGCAGATAGATTACAAATTTGATAACATGAGGATTTAACAAAAAAATGTCCCTCGTAAGTCAGCAATGCGATCTTCTGTTTGAATAACGACAGGTTTAATGGGACGTCAACCGTAAACGATGTTTTCCGCCCTTTACTGGATGAATACAGCTTTATGGAAAGCAATTTTACAGATGCAATAACTGCCTTAAGGATTCACTTATCTCTGCTTGTTAAAGTAGCTACTTGCGAAAGGGCGTTCAGCAAATTAAAAATCTTAAAATCCTATTTGCATAATAGAATGCATCAAAGTCGATTGTTAAATCTGTGTCGACTGATAGTCAAACGTGATGCTGTTAAGAATTAAATGTCGACAGTGTTATCAATAAGGTTAACATAATAAAAACACAACGAATCTCAATGTAGCAACGTACAAATTATTTTTCTTTTTACTATGCAATATTCATTTTCAAGTCATAACTATATGTATTATTTATGATATAAATCAACCGAAATTAAATTTAATTCATCATATATAAGAAAAAGAACTGCATGAGGAATCGTGTCTTTAAACATTTATTTCAGTTACACTCATACGCTGTTTGCTTTTTAATTTTATAAGCGGGATCTCCTAAACATCTGTGCACGGCTGCCTGTATATTATATCCGGGCCATTTGTTTTGCGTGTAGCCCACTCAATTTCGGCCTTATTGAACTTTTGGTGGAAAAGTTCATTTGCAACTTCCGCTTCATCCATCGCGAGAGATCCTGTCACTATAAGTAAGCTAACGTTGGGTCGGCAAGTACGCATGTCTGAACAGCGTAGATACTTCCAATATTCAATATTGTAGCTTATATTTTTCTTTTCATATGGTATAAACAACAATGTTTTTCTGGCGGTTTTGAAGTAAATTCAACATTTAGATCCGCCATTGATGGGTTATCGAAGATGCTAAACCTCGATATGGCGATGTCAGGGCCTACTATGAATGCATCGCCAAGTGGTGTAGTTCCTCGTCTAACTTTCAATATGCCAAGTGCTCTGATGTCCTACGATTCTGGTTCACGAGACATGGCAAATATACTCGTGTCGACACCGAAGCGGCCTGCAAGAAATATTTAGGTAAATTTATGAGCAAATATTGTCAACAATTTCATTATAGTTCGATCTATGTCAAACTTGGAGTCTCACGCATCTGTTGGATCGCGCGCTTTGCGCTCGGACATATTTAGACCACGCGCTTCGCGCTCGAATATTTATTCTTTGCCTTTGAATACTTAAATGAAACTTTATCAAAAACATCTCATTCAGATCCTAGTATTCGTATATATCTTCATAATCTGAATTTTCTACGTAAGTAAGTGCGTATAGTTAAAGATTAAATTGCACAAAGCTCTGTAGGCTTTGAGGTTCACATTCTCATTGTGACACTCATACTACGCGGTCGTTTTCTAATACTTTCTCAGTCATAAATGATGAGTATGTAATAAATTATAACAAATTTGTATCTCTTTTTTTGGTGAACAACTTTTGTCTATCAAGTTTTATTTCGTACCTTTTGTCATAAAGTGATTTATAACAAATATGTAGATGTGTTTTGGGTACACAATTTTTGTTTACAATTTTCTTTTCGTAGCTTCTGTCGTTTTCTCAAAAATGTAATTTTTTTATTTTCAATATTTTCACGAATAAAACCAAGACTACGCGTCCTATCGAAAAGTGATCAATAACAAATTTATATGTCTGTTTTGCGTGAACAACTTTCCTTTATTTATTTTTTTCGTAGCTTGTGTCGTTCATATAAAAATTTTATTTTTTATTTTCAATATTATTTTTTACGAATAACACAAAAACTACGCCTCATATCAAGAATGAATTAAGAACAAAGCGATCAAAACTTGAATTTTCGGTTTTTCCGAAAAAAACAAACAAAAGTGTTAAGATAATCTTGTAGGGCTCTAAAAAAGCAACGTCTTTCCTTTCTTGACTTTTTTCATATCGTGCGTTGTTTGGCTTAAAATTTTCATTTTCGATTGATTTTGTAAATTTTGTAAATGCTATAGCTGTAATCATTTTTATTATTGAAAAAAGTTAAAAGAATCAATTGTTTGTCTTTCTAAGTACTACAAACAGCCATACATAAAAATTGTTTATCTTAAAAAAAAACTAGTCTCAAAAATTTTGAAATTGCTCTAACTGTTTGAATATCTATTTAAAACGTCTGGTTCATAAACTCGTTCTTCCTTTAGGTACCTAAAAAAGTGTGCTAAAGCTCGATTCGATCCGTTCATGTTTTTGAGAGTTATCGTGTTTACGGACGGCCGGATGGATCGCAAAAACTAGATTTTCGGCTTCAGGGGGTCTCAAAACGTAGAGATCCATTAAAAACCTCTAATGTTTAATTTATAACAATTCTAATACTTTCTCAATCATAAATTATAAGAATGTTGAAATGTTGGCATTTGGATAAACAATTACTAAGGGGGAGCTTTCTTTTGAGAAGCAAAAATAAAAATATGACTTTTTTCCAACAATGTGAACTTTGTTCTTTAATTTAATTATTGAAGGTATAATATTCATTCAAAACAAAATTCTCATGCTGAGTGAAAAAGGTATGAAGAAAGCAATCGAATTTGTAGGGGACAAAATATTTTTTATCGCGATTAGCAGAATTAAAAACCGCCGAAATAGACGAGATATCTACGAAAATCACAAGATTTTCACCCTCTCAACAAGATTTGTTTCCCACAAACTACTACCCAATATCACAACACTTTACACAAGTTTGACTTAGATCGGACAACTTTGATATTTTAAGTGTGTACAACTGTACACTTGAGAAATAATGCCCCGCGGGTGACGTTCCGAAAGGAAGGGGCTCACTTTGTCGATCGCAGCTTAGGAGTGAACATAATTTAGGCGAAAAATGTTGTTAAATAAAAAGTGATTGCAGCTTGTGTCGTTTTTCCAAAAATTCAATTTTTAATTTTTGATGTATTTTTATAGCAAGAGTTTATAAAAAATTTGTAGATCTTTTTTGGTTGAACAACTTTTGTCTTTTCATTTTTTTTCGTCTCTTGTGTCATTTTTTTAAAATTTAACTTAATTTGTACATCCTCTTTGAGTGAAAAAGTTTGCCCATTATTTTTTTTCTTTCCTTGTGTCGTCTTCCAAAACATTGAATTTTTTCATTTTCAGTGACATTTTTCACGAATAAAACCAGAATTCCGGTTGATTTAAGCAGACATGTTTTTGAGTGTATTATATCAGGGTGGCTTTTCATTGATCATTAATATGATTCATAGACAAAATATTCGCAATCAATCATTATCTATTTTGAAAACACTTTTTGTAATAGATTTTAGCAATAGTGTCAAAAATTTACTATAACAATGTACGAACACATTCATTTATTCATTCATTCACTTTTTCCCCATTGAAGCTCCTATGTTCTTGCTGGATTTTCGCGTATTTTGTTGTCCCGCGAATTTTCTGTAATGCCAACATGACTGTTTATTAGTATAAGTCAGTTTGACATCTTATAATATATATTGTCTTTCTACTTAAAGCAACATCAAATTGTTTACCATGCATGGAAATGCTTTATCGTTTATTTTCGTATTATTAATTTTTTACTTTAGATTAAAATGAGTGACTTTTAAAAAGCGTTATGCAAAATTTGACATTGACTAATTTTTATTGAATTGAATTCAAGATTGGAATTTTTAATGCTTCAGTAACCAGTAATTTTTTTTTAATATTCCAACTCAACTTAAAAAAAAAACAATTTTGAATTAACAGGATTAAAATTGTGTCATTTAAAAAATTGAAAGCATCTTGTTTTGTATTCTTTTTGTTTTAACTTTTAATTTTCAGTGTCATATCTCAAAATTATCAATTTTTTAAGTCGAAGATTTAAAAAAATTATTCATTTAAATTCAAAAAAAGATTGGATTGGAAGATTTCAAGAATAAATAATAACTCTAAATGAAGTGTTAAAACATAAACGATCTGAAATTAGAAAGTTAATATTGAAATGGTTGAATTTTGAAAAGTATAACCAACAATTGGAAGATTGTTTATTTTTAAACGATTTATATCTAGGGGAGACCGGGTCGAGTTGAACCACTTTTCATTTTTCGATTTTTTATATTTTTTGTGGCGAACTTTTTCAAAACATATTATTGTTGCCTTGTTTTGTACACCTCAGGCTCACATAACTACAAGTATCAGCAGTGTAATTTGATAACTGAGTTCATTAAAAGCGAAATTAGATGATGCGGAAAATGGTTTAACTCGCCCCAGGCCTGGGGCCAGTTGTACATACATGCTGGGCGAGTTGTACCACGTTAGCGAAGTCAATAATTTTGAAATCGTGATTCAAATCTTCAATCATTTATTAAAATTCATACCTTTTTTAGAGGAGTAGAGCCTTTTTTTCATTTTTTTGTCCTGCTCTTTTACTTTTGTACTTATTTATTGGTCTTCCTCTCTTCTCCGTTTCTTTTTTCTCTGTCGCCTTTTTTGAGTTACAAAAGTCCTTTAAAATATTTTTTTTCCGTCAGTTTTCGTTTTTTCTTTTCTTTTTTGGCTTCCAATTCGTCTCTGATCAGAGCATCAGTACAACTTGCAAATAATACCACGAATTTTAGTGGTTCAACTCGCCCCATATGCAAGTGGTAGAACTCGCCCCGGCATGTAATTGACATTAAACAATATGGAACTTTGTTGTTGCTAAAAACAAAATCTCAAATCCTTGAAGGGTGACATACGTAAAGGTATACTAAATCTAGCAGGTCCATTGTTTGAAATTAATATGATTTACAGAGAGCTTGGGATCGAAAAATTGAAACTTGTTAAGATTTACTTACGAGCCACGAAAATAAGTTTTTTAAGATAACTTAGGACAATGCAACACGTAGACAAAATAACTTCAGGGACAATTCAAGTTTCAAGTAGTTCACTTCGAATTAATTTGATGGCGCCTCATGACAAATATTTTAGAAGATAAACGGACTGGTTCAACTCGCCCCTATGTTTAACTCGCCCCGGTCTCCCCTACTTAAAACAATTGAAATTCTGAAGGGTTTCATCATGGAAAAGTTTTAACATCACAATTCTAAAAGAATAAATTGTGTTTCACTTATAAATGAAGTTCAAATTCGTTTAATGTTTAACGTTCCGTAATAGATTTTTTTCTTCATTTTCAGTGTTTCCCATTTAAAATTACTTCATTTTGAACGTTTTTTTAGAACACTATAATTTTAAAGGTTTATAATTGAAAATTTGCCGTTTTGCAACGGTGACAATGAAGGTGAATTTATTTTTGTCTCAGAAAAATTTGTGAATCAATTATAATGCTAAATTATAATTTTTTTAATGTAAGAACAATTTTAAATTCTAGAATTGCAGAAGCTTTGACTTTGAAACATTTAATTCAGTTCACAATTGCAAATTATCAAAATTTAATAGCTTCGAATTGAAAATTATTTATGCTCGAGAGTTTGCAATTTCAAATGACTAATTGTTGAACGTTTGCAAATTGTCCTATTTTCTAAGTTTTTATATGCAATTATTCAAGTTCGAAATTCTTTGATTCAAAATAAAATTGTTTAATTTTAAATGCTTTGAATTACAAGCGATATATTTTCAACTTCTTTATAATCAAAATGTCTAATTTTCAAAATTTGAGTCTGAAATTTTTCAACTTTGAGAGCCTCGATTCATATTTTTCAATTTCAAACATTTTCAATGTCAAATTATTCAACTTTAAACTTTTTATTTAAAAGTATTGTTCTTTTTCAACATTTTACCTAATCTACAATTATTTAATTTCGAACGTTTTTCAATTCAAAATAGTTCAATATATATTTTTCAAATTTCAAACGCTTCGAATTCGACATTATTTCTTCTACTAAAAAGCGTCAATTAAATTTCAAAATTATGCTATGGGGAAATAGGGGCCCAAGTGGGCCTTATAGACTTTGGTAACATTTCTTTTAAAAAAAGCTTCATTTGAATTTCAAAATTATAATTTCAGGAATTAGAGGCCCAGTGAGCCATCTGACTTTCTTCACTTTTTCTTTTACGATAAAGCGTCAATTAGATTTCGATAGTATGCTATCGGGAATCAGGGGCCCAGTGGTCCCCTCAGACTTTTGTAACTTTTTTTCTTACAAAAAAGATCAATCGCATTTAAAAAATAAGCCATCGGGAATCACGGGCCCAGTGGGCCCCTTAGACAATTGTAACTTTCACTTTTACAAAAAAGCGTCAATTAAATTTCAAAATTGTGCTATGAGGAAATAGGAGTTCAGTGGGCCCTTAGAAAAATATTTGCACAAATCAAGGTTAGAAAACGCATTCAAAGTAGGATATTGATTGTAAATTATATTTACATTATATTATATTTATATTATATGTATAATGAAGACATATATTGTAAGCTATAAATCCTTGTTTTATACTTCTTTTTTTAAATACATGGGAAAAAAGGTCCTGGTGGAATTTTCCAAGTTTGTGATATTTCTTAGTTTATGCTCTCCTGATCAAAAAATCCTTATGAAAAAAACTCAAATTATGGACGGTTTTTGCGCTACAACGATTTAAAAGTCAGATTTGGGTGTCAGACCTGTGGAGTGGAATCTATCACAGACTTTTTTCCACCCTTTGCATTGATTTCGTGTAAGTTTATGCAGAAAAAGAATTGCACGGACGAACAATGCGATGTAATCGCGTTGGAAGTGATGAGCGCTAAGCGTCCGTGCGATGCGCTAAGCGTTTAGGCAACGCGAAAAGCTTTCATAAAATTGCATGTTATCGAGCTTCAAACGCGAAATTCAATTTTCATTATCAAGAGGCGTTTGATTGTCCGAATCGGTGATAAACATAGTTAATTCACAAACGCATGACAAACGCTCCTTGCGATTGAAAGATTGCATCCGAAGTTCGTCGCAAAGCGCTTAAGTTGAATGGCCCGACAAAATAATCGATACCCACCGTTGCAATTGGGCACTGATCAACCAGTTTATGTCAAGCACTCTGAAGTACCTTTTACAGAATTCTCCTTTGTGCCAACGCTTCCATGCTGCCTTCAACGCTAAGCGTTCAAGAAAAGCACTCAGACAACATAATAAACTCCCAGTGTTGTTGTTCGGCTTTGATTCGCCAGTTTAAGTCAGGCAGTCTAAAGTACTTTATAAGGAATGCTTATCTATTTCCAATGCTCCGACTTTAACTCCAACGCTAAGCGTTTAAGAAAGCATCCAGACAACAAAATCAACTGCCACCGTTGCAATTTGGCATTAAGAACAGCAACGCTGGTAGTTGATTTTGTTGTCTGGATGCTTTCTTAAACGCTTAGCGTTGGAGTTAAAGTCGGAGTGTTGGAACGAGATAAGCATTCCTTATAAAATGTTTTAGACTGCTTGACTTAAACTGGCGAATCAAATCCAAACAACAACGCTGGGAGTTTATTATGTTGTCTGAGTGCTTTTCTTAAACGCTTAGCGTTGAAGGTAGGATGGATTCTGTAAAATGTACTTTTTATCCGACCCCCCTTGAAAACGCGCCATTGCATGCACGTGAAGCAGGCGTAATGTTGCCGCTTCCAGCCCAGTGACTTCCGGACATGCGCACTCCGCCGCCGGGCTAACATGAAACTGTACGCCCGCTACACATACACTGCACCCCGCAAGTGAGAATATGGAGGAATTGATATTTATCTTTGAAAAAATTGTATTGCTAGACCCGACAGTCTCTCTTCTGCAAAGTACGCTATTTCTTCCTTTCACCTATAACCTGAAATTCTTAGGTACACCGAACATCCCCTATCTACTCTACATGCTTGTTTTAAAGGAGGGGGACAAAAAGTATGGTGTGTATCAAGGGCGTAAAGCTATTTTGCCTCATAGCCTTCTTTACGTCCTTGATACACAATATACTATTGGATAACAGCAAGTACATCCCCACGGGGTTAAACCACTTCAAGCGTTAAATAATCATGTTTCCTTAAACCGTGTATTAAAAAAATATTTTTTTCCTTAAAGATCACAAGCAGCCCCTAAAAAGTAATAATATGAAAAACTGTTACACTGTTAAAAACCCACCCTTAGAAAGGAAAACAATTTTTGTTGAAAAGATTGAATTTTGAATTATATAATATTAAAGCCTAAATTACAATTTAAGCTTGAATGTCATGTCATCTTGGGATATAGCTTTTTAATCTATATTAGAGGTTTATTTACTACTTACATGTGTAGAAAAAGTCTAGAGTCTTGTCAAAATTATCTTATATTTTGTTAAATTCAATAGCTACTTCAATAGCTTCATCTTATTGAATCTGTCAAATTATTTAATTTTTGTTATTAAATAAATTCATTTTTTTAGACGCGCGTAAGAAATGCTACTTTGAACGTCTGTTTAGCAACCACAAAATGCTGAATTCCCCAAGAAATTATTATTGCAGTTTGTGAAAAGTTCATGTCACAGCTTACTTTTAATATTTATATAACCTATGAATCAGTAGATGCCCGCCCCCCGCTACCACAAGCGTTTGTTACGCACTCATAAAAAAATAGTATGAGTAAGTTGTGCGGGGCAACCGATTGTCCACTCGTTGCTCAAAATACTATTTCAGGTACGAAAGGCTTAATACTGAAATTATGTAAGTTTGTAGACCAGAAGTTGAAAACTCATTTTCAATTTGGTGGGCTATGAATGTGTACAATAATTTATCTAATCACAAAAGATTACTATTTCAAACGCACTAAACATAAAGTTGCGTAGATCTATTAAGGTTTTCAACTATGTATTCTATACAATTTTGAAGGACTTAAATGTAAAATCTTTAAATTTTGCATGCTCTATAATTTTTACACTTTTAAAACTGAAACCTAAAAATTTTGAAAATTGTATACTAATGTGAAAACTGTATATCAATGTTTCCAATGTGAAATATGAGTACAATTTTGGAAGTTTTTAATTAAAAATTATTCAGGTACTAAGGCTTTCAGCTTGAAAGAAAATAATTGTACAATTTGAAAGTATTCACGTATTCCAAGAACTTTATTTGTGAATTATACCATTAAAGTCTTCGTAGAGATAATGTTGGATCAAAAATAAAAATACTTCGAGAAAAAATACTATAAAATACTAGATTACTGCTCAAGGTTTTTCTGTTCTATCTAGTACTATTCATTTTATAGAACATACCATGTCATTTAACAATTTTCATAAAAATATGCTCACAGTTTGAACAATGGTTTCAGAAGAACAGATTTTTGTTGATCCAAAGTTATCTCTGCCAAGGCTACAGTTAAGAATATTTTATTTTTGAATAATGAATAATTTAGAAAGCCTAGAAATAAAAATAATTTGAATGGTAAAAATATGCTTCTGAGTTTATTTTTAAGGGATTCAAACTTAAAACTTTGTACGAACGGAAAAAAATGTTTATAAACGGGGGTTGGGGGGGGGGGCGAGAAATAAATGGACATTTTTTAGAGACTTGTGTCATGAGCTTGATTTACAGCATTGACTTTTCGGTAAAATTTGTACCTGTGTTAAATTATTTAAAAAAAAAAAGAATTTCCGATACGTCAATTTTGTTACGTCAACTGATATTTAAAGTAAAGGGTGGCAGTACAGAACTACGAGTAGATAACCAAAACGTTTAGTTTGAATTCTCATTTTTTAATATGGTAATACAAAATAGTTTAATTGTGAAGTTAAAGAGTTAACATTTTAGCGTAGTATTTTAGCGTTGTAATAATATTTTTATTCCTTTCAACATCGATATTTCTTAAAATTATTATCGTTTTTTGAGAAAAAAGTTCTCTTCTTTCTATAGCACTTTCACCAAATAATTGTGTGTCTCACATCAGTGCAATACTGGCACGCTAAATTTTTATTTTCTCGAAACAGAATAATTTCTTTGTATCAAAAATTTGTTATTCTCATTTAGCTTGCCCATAACTCGGGAGCAAATTTTTATTTCTGCAAAAATTGAAAATTCAATTTTCAATCGCTATCGAAAAATGTTTTTCAAAACTTGTGAAATTGAAACCACAAAATTAATGGACGATTTACTGTGAATTGGCTTTTTTTTACATACCAATTTTGTATCCTTATTCAGAAACTCAATATCTTGGATGTAAGTTTTTATTTTTTACTTAAACTGAAGATTGCATTTTTTCTCGCAACCCGCAGTCGAGTCTCCTCCAATTTGTGGTCAGTGGCACTAAGAGATTGTCAACTTCCACATCTATTTCCTCAAAACTGGATACATTTTGTGATCAAACTGTTTTGTCTGCGTAATTCATCAACACTTCAGCTTTGGAGTGGACTCATGTTTTATCTTAAAATCGTGATTCAGATTTTATACAATGTTTTTTTACTTTTCTCAAAATTTCCGATTTTATTGGTTATGTAGTAGTTCTATAATGCCACCCTTCAACTGTCACTCTTCGATACATAAAAAGTATGCACAAGCATTTGAAAAAAATTAACTTGAATTAAAGACGGGCGTACTGGATGAATCCAACATACTTTCGTTATTATGAAAATTAATTTTAAAAAGTCGAATTGCTAAATGTAAGCTGAGGTTTTATGCAAAAATACAATAGGTGGAACTGAAAAATTGAAAGCACTGTGAAATTGCCTTGAGCAGGTATTTACGAGTTGCTAGATCGCCAAGCAAGGGTTCGTCGATAATCTCGATTTTGTTGTCGGCGGAGTAAAGCACCCGCAGCAGGTTTCGAGGAGGGTAGGTAGGGAGGGTAGACAAGGATCGTGAGGTAGGGGTTGGTATCAGAATGTTCGCGCCTGGTCACCCTCGAGCTTGGAATCAGTCTCCCTGGAGCAACCCCCGAGCGATTTCGATTACCGATAGTACTCGTTTTAAAACACCCTGTGTCGATTCGTCCTATTCGCATCAACCTCCGGTACCTCCAACCCCTGTGGCTGACTTGTGGGTTTTTTTTAATCCCACCTACTCGTTGACGGACGCGGCAATTGTCACGTTGGGAGAATTTCTGCTCCCTGCAAATGCCATTCAGTTTTTTTCAGATTGGTTCGTTACGGCGTGTAAATCCTTTTTTTGAAATAAAAAAATTAATTTAATTATTGAAAGTGTGGACACTCTTACATCACCTCGTGCTTTCGTTGAATATTAAATTATTTTTGAATATGATGGCGGGAAAAATTAAAATGATTAAAAATTGCATTTAAATTTGACAACACGTCCTTCACTAACGTACTTCGTAAAGCATTTGTGTACTCAATGCTTTGGCAAACCATATGAGACCAAATTATTTCATATTTCACTATTTCATATTAAAAAAAAACACGAGAGCTCATCCGTATAACACATTCTAAATTACCATTGGAATCTTCTCCGACATTACTGTAGGGTACTTTATTTTTAAAACACTTTTTTCAAACAGTCATACGATTTTTTAGAGATCTACATAATAACAGCTCTAGACATTTTTGTTATTTTCAGGAAAAATCAATTATTTCAACAATAATAAATTTTTAATAACATTTTTCACCATCTTATAACAATTTTTAAACTCAAGCAAATATACGATGCCTATACCAGACTCAGTAACAACAGGAGTGTCTGTCTCAAACTTGAAAAATGAAAAAGCGATGTTGTTAAAAAAATTTCTAGTTCATTCAACATAAGCCGTACATGTGCATCGCATCCCACAGTAGTGACTATCTCTTTTCAGAACATCAAAACACTTGTACGTTGTTACTAAAATTGTCTGTTCGTTTGTTTTTAATACTTCGGGAAAGTCTAAAATCTATAGATATAGGGAACTTCAGGGTCGTCATAAATTGCCGTATTTCCCAGGTATTTTTGTGCGCCTTCTTATTTTCAAAATAACGAAGATATCTCGCTGAAGTTGTAGGAAACGACAAAAATATATAAGGGTACGTCGGCCTGGCTCAGTGAAGTATGCATTTCGTTTAAATAATGAAATTTTATAAATTTTCAACTTAGAATGTAAATAGAAACAGAGAGCTTGGTGCGCTGTCTAATAACGACCGAGGATTCTAAAGCCCCGTTCTTAATTACATTGTAAATTAAAAAGTGAGAAAATTGCATTGTTTAAATAAAGGTACTGCCTATATGCCCTGGAAACAACGCATATCCCCTTCCCCTTTCTAGGTCCATACGTGTAGACTCTTCCTTAAATAAATAATAAACTTCAATGGGACAGGCCGGCGCACAGCAATGCTTCCGGGCATAACGTGTAACTGCTGATTAATTATTTTAGCCAAAGCAACATTTTTCATTTAATAATAATTCTAACTTTTTTTAATAACTTCTCATGTGTGCCACTTCTCTATAAAGATGATCCAATTCAATAAAAGAGCGCTTAATTCAGTATAATAAAAATAACTTTTATATCCTTTTTCACTTTTCTTTTTCACTAATGAATGCAAAATTAGATATAGTAATCTTTAAAATGGATATAAGAGACAGACCTCCCACCCTTTCATCCCACCACCATTTCCATTTCCATCCCCTCCCCTCCTCTCCCGACCCTCCCCACCCCCTTCCCTACTTTACCTTTCTTGCTATCTCCCTTCCCTACTTCCCTATCTTCCATCACATCTTCTCCTCATTTTCCCTTCTTGTTTTTTTTTAGCTTAAATGCGAAGTAAATTAAAAGAGCCCAATAAGAAAATCCAACTATTTAATGTTAAAAATTAATTTGGTTAAATTTCTACTATTTGGTTGAAGATGCAACTATTTTTTGGAAAACTTGTTCTTTTTTTAGTTGAAGATTAATTTTCTTAACTTAAAATTTAACTAAACCATTCTTGGCTGAAAATCGGTTGTTTTTAGTTAAAAATTCAACTATTAAGTTTTTTATTGAAAATTTATCTTTTTTTGTTGAAAATTCAACTACTTTGTTAAAAGTTGAACGATTATTACAAATATTTATTTTGTTATTTGAAACATCAATTTTTTGGTAGAAAATTCGTGTTTTTGGCTTAAAGAATTCAACTTTTTTGTTGAAAATTCATATTTTTAACTTGAAAATTGTATTAGTTTGAAAGAAAATTAAACTATTTGACAGAAAATTAAGTAAATTAACTGCTTTTTTAAGAATTTGCATTTTTGACCTAAAAATTCAACAATTTTGTGGACATTTTTTTTCTCTCTTGAGTGGAAAATCTTTCTTGGTTGAAAATATATCTCTTCAAGTAGAAATTTGAAGTTTCAGTGTTAAAAGTGCAACTGTTTGCTTGAAAATTAATCTATTCAGCATTCAACTATTTGGTTTGAAATTGAACTATTTTGTTAAAAATTCGTCACTTTCGCTTGAAAGTTCAACTATTTGATTGTTAATGCAACTGGTTGGTTTATAATTGATTTTTTTTTTAAGTTGAAAATTTATTCTTCTTGGTTGAAAATTCATCCTGTAGGTTGAAAATATCACGCTTTTATAAAAAATCATCTTTTTTTGGAAAATTAAGCTTTTTTGTTAAAAATTCGTCTCTCTTAATTATACATTCATCTTTTTGGTACAAAAGTTCTTGATTGAAAATTTAGCTTTCTTGGTTGAAAATTTATCTTGTAGTAGGTTGAAAATTTAACGATTTTGTTACAAAATTATCTTTTTTTTCTTTTTTGAAAATTCAGTTTTTTTGTTGAAAATTCGTCTCTCTTGATTATACACCCATCTTTTTGGTACAAAAGTTCTTGGTTGAAAATTTAGTTTTCTTGGTTGAAAATTGATCTTGTAGTAGGTTGAAAATTTAACGATTTTGTTAAAAAATTATCTTTTTTTTTTTTTTTTTTTGAAAACTCATTTTTTTTTTTGAAAATT
>JAABKJ010007545.1:226943210-227096514 GCA_011634705.1 Andricus grossulariae
ATTGAATTTTCAACAAGAAATTTAATTTTCAACCTAATATCAAAATTTTTGATCAGAAAAGATAAATTCTCAACCAAAAATATAGTAGCAGACTTTTCAATAAAACATCAATAAGTTTCAACCAAAAATAGTTGGATTTTCTTATTGGGTTTTATTAATTCAGTTCGCATTAAAATGGGAAAAATTGAAAAAGGGTTATATGGAAATGTTTCTCAGAAAATAAAAGTTAATTTTTCACCGCACATTTTTTGACTTGGTAGTACACCCTGTTTCATGTCAGTTGTTTTCACATATTATAATTATTCAAATAATTATAAAGTTTCACTTTTCACAAAGAATATAAATAAATAATAGTATATTATGCACCAAGGCAGCGAACTAGTCTTTTTACGGCCGAGCGTGAGTGCAAACACGCTCGGCCGTAAAAAGATTTCGCTTCCTCGAGTTTTCTCCTGATATTACATCCCAGGTTTGAGGTTAGCTTGAAGCAACAAGTAACGTGCAGAACTGTGCGCGTGGGTCGAAGTAACGAACGCACATGCGCGTCGACCTAATT
The DNA here is from genome assembly GCA_011634705.1 of Andricus grossulariae. Taxonomy (NCBI): domain Eukaryota; kingdom Metazoa; phylum Arthropoda; class Insecta; order Hymenoptera; family Cynipidae; genus Andricus; species Andricus grossulariae. Next base: position 226,943,767 of record JAABKJ010007545.1, read on the forward strand.
CGTATTACCCGCGGACGGTAAAGTACCCCACCACCAACAATGACCTATTTTTCTGTTTCAAACCACGCCGACAAGGCGAGGAAAACATACTCATCTTACATAAAATATTTGTTGCATTAAATTCGTTTGCTTAGGATAATTTTTTTTTGTAGGATGTTAAATTCGTTTTTGTAGGTTTTTTCGCTAGACAGATTTTCCATCACTTCAACTTGATTTTCTAATAATTAATAAACAAAGCATCGTAGTTCAGAATCATCAGTAATATTTTGTAGCCAAAAAAATTCTCGATCCAAACCATACCTGAGACATTGTCAAACAAAACTTTTTTTAAATTAAAAAACGAATTAAAAAAAGTGTCGTCTCAGCCCCACTCTCCTCTACTAATTGAATCAGTATATTTTTACTAAATGTCAGTGACTGTATTCTACCTCCAGAAATTCGTAAAATTTCACTCACAATCAGTTATATTTTACCAATTTAAATTTAGAAAGTGAGTAGGAAAATCTTCAAACTGTTCTCAATAACAGAACCATTTTGGCGGATCGAAAGGAAAGACCAGGAACTGTTCTACCAAAAAAGATGAATTTTCAATCAAAAAAAAAAATTAATTTAAATTTTCAATCCAAAAACATGAATTTTCAGCAAACCAGTTAAATCTTCGAACAAAAAAGATGACGGTTTAATAAAATAGAATAATTTTCAAAAAACATTAATTTTAGACCAAAGAGTTGCATTTGCAACTAAATAGCTTAACTTTCAGGCCAATAAGGCGACTTTCTTAGAAGAAAATTGAATTTTTCACCAAGAACTGTTCTACCAAACAAGATGAATTTTCAATAAAAAAAAAATTAATTTAAATTTTCAATAAAAAAAAATGAATTTTCAGCAAACCAGTTAAATCTTTGAACAAAAAAGATGACGTTTCAATAAAATAGTTTAATTTTCAAAAAACATTAATTTTAGACCGAAGAGTTGCATTTACAACCAAATAGCTTAACTTTCAGGTCAAAAAGGAGACTTTATAAGAAGAAAATTGAATTTTTCGTCAAGAACTGTTCTACCAAAAAAGATGAATTTTTAATCCAAAAAAAATTAATTTAAATTTTCAATCCAAAGAAATGAATTTTTAACAAACCCGTTAAATCTTCGAACAAAAAAGATGGCGTTTTAATAAAATAGTTCAATTTTTAAAAAATAATAATTTTAGACCAAAGAGTTGCATTTACGACCAAATAGCTTAACTTTTAGGTCAAAAAGGCGACTTTTTTAAAAGAAAATTGAATTTTTCATCAAAAACTGTTCTACCAAAAAATATGAATTTTCAATTAAAAAAAAATTTAAGTGAAATTTTTAATTCAAAAACACGAATTTTCAACGAATGAGTTGAATCTTCGAATAAAAAAGATGACATTTTGATAAAATAGTTTAATTTTCAACAAAAACATTAATTTTAGGCCAAACAGTTACATTTACAACCAAATAGCTTAACTTTCAGGCCAAAAAGGCGATTTTTTTAGAAGAAAATTGAATTTTTCGTCAAGAACTGTTCTACCAAAAAAGATGAATTTTCAATAAAAAAAAAATTAATTAAAATTTTCAATTCAAAAAGATGAATTTTCAACGAACCAGTTAAATCTTCGAACAAAAAATATGACGTTTCAATAAAATAGTTCAATTTACAACAAGAGCATTAATTTTAGACCAAACAGTTGCATTTAGAATCAAATTGCTTAACTTTCAGGCCAAAAAGGGGAATTTTTCAGAAGACAATTTAATTTTTTACCAAGAACGGTTCTACCAAAAAAGATGAATTTTCAATAAAAAAAAATAATAATAATTTTAATTTTCAATTTAAAAAGAAGATTTTTCAACCAACCAGATGAATCTTTGAACAAAAAAGATAACGTTTGAATACAAAAATTAGATTTTCTACAAAATAGTTGAATTTTTACCAAATATTTGAATTTAGAAAAAATTAATTCTCGACCAAAAAGTTGCATTTACAACCAAATAGCTTAATATTCAGAACAAAAAGGCGGATATTTTAGAGGCCAATTGAATTTTTCACCAAGGTTCTACCAAACAAGATGAATTTTACATTAAAAAAAATAAAGTAAATTTTCAATCCAAAAAAATGAATTTTCAACAAACCTGTTAAATCTCCGAACAAAAAAGATAACGTTTAATTCAAATAGTTCAATTTTCAAGAAGAGCATTAATTTTAGACCAAACAGTTGCATTTACAACCAAACAGCTTAACATTCAGGCCAAAAAGGCGAATTTTTTAGAAGACAATTGAATATTTCACCAAGAACTGTTCTACCAAAAAAGATGAATTTTCATTCCAAAAAGAGGAATTTTCATCAAACCAGTTTAATCTTCGAACAAAAGAGATGAATTTTTAATGAAATAGTTTAATTTACAACAAAATAATTATATTTCCTACAAAATAGTTGAATTTGTAACCACATAGTTGAATTTTCAATCAACAAATATTAATTTTTAATCAAATAATAGATTTTTCAATTTAAGAAAAATAACGATCAAAAGGAGTTGCATTCACAATCAAATAGTTGAATTTTTAACCAAACAGCCAAATTTTTAACCAACAAAGATGATTCTTCAACCAATTGATCGAATTTAAAAAAAAAATTAAACTTTAACCAAAAACAGTTGCATTTCCAACCAAATACTAAAATTTTTCAGCTAAAAAAGCGAATATTTTAAACGACAGTTGAATCTTAAATCCAAAAGCACGAATTTTCTAATCAAAAAGACAAATATTCGACATAATAGTTACATTAAAAAAAAAAAATTAATTTTCAACATTATAGTTGAATTTTCAACAAAATAATTGAATTTTCAACTGAAACTATGAATTTTCAACAAAACAAATTAATGTTTAACAAATACGTTCAATTCTCAACCAAGTTATTGAATTTTCAATAAAAAATATTAATTCTTTACAAAAAAATATGAAAGTTGATATTATAACCCAGAAAAGATAAAAAATTTAAATCAATAACAGTTGAATTCCACCAAAAACGACGAAATTTTAACAAAAATCTTTAATACCTTACCAAAACTGATTGTTTTTTTACCAAAAAATTGCATTTTTAACCAATAAAGATAAAATATCTGCCAAGTGAGATGAATTTTCAAATCATAAAGACGAATTTTCAATAAAAGGATTGAATTTCCAACCAGCAAAGATTTTGTATTTAAGAGAGAAAAAAAAATTCGATCGAATTGCTGAATGTTAAACCAAAAATTTAATTTTCAACCCAAAAATCAATTTTTAACCAAAAATGGAATACAGGAATAATGTACTTAAATTGACAGTTCAAAAATTGAAATTTTAACAAACAAATAACGAATTTTCAATAAAATATTTAAATATTCAGGTAAAGAGATCGAACTTTAACTAGTAAATTGAATTTTTTTTAAGTAGTGCAACTTACAATCAATTAGGTGAATTTATATCTAAAAGATTAATTTTCTACCAAAAAGACGATTTTATGATCAAATTACATACATTTTCAACCAAATTGTTAAATTTTTAACTTAAAACGAACAATTTTTAAAATTTTCAGTGAAAAAAATTAATTTAAAAAAAATTAATTTTTGAAAAATAGTTAGATTTGTAACAATATATGGAGCTTTAATTGATAAAATGAATTTCCAACAAAGTAGTTCAACTTTCAACAACGAAGTTGCATTTTCAATCACAAAGAATCTACCAATCATCTACCAAAAAAGATGAATTTACAATAAAATACGTAAATTTCTAACCGAATTGTTGAATTTTTAACTAAGAACGACTAATTTTCGACAATAATGGAATAGTTCAATTTTCAAAAATGAATATTAATTTTCTACCAAAAAAGACGAATTTACAACAAAATACATAGATTTTCAACAAAATATTTCAATTTTCAACCAAAAAGAATCATTTTCTACCGGAAAGGACGAATTTTTAAAAAATTTAATAAACTTTTAACCAATTAGTTAAATTTTCCAGTAAGAAGAATAATTTTCTAGCAAAAAATATGAATTTTCATTGACTTGCAAAAATTTTTAACCATATAGTGAAAATTCCAACCAAATTGTGGAATTGTCTACCAAAAAAGAATTATCAATGAAAATTGTAATATTTGAATTTCCGACTGAAAACGATCGATTTTCAACCAACAATGGGATAGTTGAATTTTTAGTTAAAAGAATTAATTTCCAATACAAAAAAAAATTTGACAAAATAGTTCAAATTTCAACCAAATAGGAGAATTTTTAACCAAAAGAGATGAATTCTGAACCAAAAGTATAATAGTAGACTTTTCGATACAAAAAAAATGATCTTTCAATTGAAAATAGATATATTTTATTAGTGTGCTCTATGAATTCAGTTCGTATTTAAACGAAAAAACGAGAAAAGGGGATAGTTTCTTGATAACAGTGGGAAAAAGGCATTTTAAGTAGGGTTTAAAAAGGGGAATAGGGGAATGAGGGAATAGGAGAATAGGGATATAGGGACATAGGGGAATAGGGGAATATGGGAATAGGGGAATAGGGGAATAGGGGAATAGGAGAATAGGGGAATAGGGGAACGGGGGAATAGGGGAAAGAGTAAGAATTCTGTATTAAGATAATTTACTTGTAAATTAAAATCACTAATTTCGTCAAAAATGGTCACAAAACCTGTGAACCCCCCCCCTCTTTTTTTGGCTCTGTAGCATAGTTTTGGAATGGCCCTAAAAAGCAAAGAAAAAATGGAGAAAAATATTACTTGAAATTTCCCCTAAAATGAAGAATTTTGAGGTTCGAATTGAGATAAAATGTAGACTTGATAGCATCTTCTTGCGGTTTCCCTGAGGGAAAGAAAATTACATGCCCATTTACCGGGATCCTTTTTCCTTTAGAGAAAATGCGTTTTTTCAATGTGTTGTTCAAAGTTAATAGTTCCATTAGAGCCTTTATATATCCGCTTTTTTCCTACTTTTCAATCCTCAAAGTTCTCAACAACGGACGGTTTAGCGAACGAGTAGTGCTTGCCATAATTACACAGCACTCAGTGCTTTACGGGTTATCGCTAACAACACGCGAAATATTGAAGTGAAAAAAAGACTCCTCAATAAATGTTTCTTAGCATTATTAAGTTGAAAATAATTAGAAAAATGCCTCAATTAACTGAACCATTGCACAGTGAGGCAAAGAAAGTAGTGTCCCGCGTTTCACATGTTAAATGTTTAAACAATTCGAATGATTTCTATTTTTGAATGTTTAGATATTTGACTTTGTAGAAAAGTTCATTCGGCTGGGATGACTGAAAAATCCTAAAAAAGAAAATATTCGAAATAGAAAATTGCCGAAATATAAAAATCCCCACTTAAAAATTCTCGAATAATAAAATTCCCAAACAATTGACTTATTTGACAATTTATGTATCGAATTTGAAAATTTCCGAATAATAAAATTCCAAGTGGGACGACTGAAAAATAAAATTCCTGATACTGTAAAATTCCCGAATAATAAAATTTCCAACAAAAAATTGCCGAATTATAAAATAACGGAACAAGAAAATTCCGGAATTAAACAATTGAAAATTTGGTTTACATAAATATTTGATTATTGTATTTTTAATGAATGAATAATATTTCTAAAAAAAAATAATTGTTCAAATTCGGAAATTTTTTCATTAGGTTATTTTATAATTCGGCAATTTTCTGTCGGGAATTTTCAAATTTGGTAATATATAGCTGTGGGGAATTTTATTGTTCGGGAATTTGAAAATTCAGGAATATTATAAACTGTTCGGAAATATTATTTGAATATTATTATATATTATATATATTTATTTATAATATATTACCATAACAATATATATTATTTATATTTTATATTATTATTAGAATATCATTTATATATTATTATTATTTATATATTACTGCAAAATTCTCGAATAATGAAATTTCCGAATAATAAAATGCCCGAATAATAAAAGTCCCGGATTGGAAAATTCCCAAATAATGAAATTGTTTCAATTATTTTTATTTTTAATTCAAACAATACTTTGAGAAACTTCAAACATTAAAAAAACATTATACAAATATTTCGTTATTATATTTTCAATAAATAACTAATATTTATTTAAAAAATCCTAATTGTTAAAATTCGAGAATTCTCCAATCAAGGAATTGTATTATTCGGAAATTTTCCAATTCGGTAATATTATAAACTGTTCAGGAATTTTATTATTCGGAAATTTTCAAATTCGGTAATAGTATTTTTGTCATTCGGGAATTTTCCAATTCGGTAATATTATAAACTGTTCCGGAGTTTTATTTTTATTATTCGGGAAATATAAAATTTTTCAGTCGTCCCATGAAGTTTTTTTTTCAATGTTCAATGTATTTTTTTTAAATTACTCTTTGAATTTGAAATAACAGTAATTGAAAAAAAAAATTCTCAATGCAAACGAACAATACAAAAATAAGATTTTTATTACAAACGCAATAATTTTTTTAAATCTACTATGCACATTGTCGAAAAATAACTTGCATCGACAAATTTTGTAAAAACTATTGTAATTTTAAATTTAAACAATAATTAGAAAAATTACATTGCGCGTTCAAAAAATTATTTTAACAAAATATTGTATTATTGTATATTTAATAAATGAATAATGTTGATAAACAAAATTATTTTCCTAATTGTTTCAATTCTTCAAACTTCTGTCACGAATTTTATTATGAGAAAATTTGTTAATTTGGTAAATATACTGTCGGGAATGTTATTATTTGAGAATTTTCCAATTCGGGATTTTTATATTTTGACAATTTTATAATTTCGGGAATTTTCTGTTTCCGGACAAGTTCGTTAGCCCGCTATTTTGGTATAAAAATTCAAAAAGTTAGATTATTTTGAATATTTTTGAGATCATTTTTTTCAAGATTCAAAAATTCTATATACGGCTATCAAAAAAACAAACAAAAATGAAAATTTTAGGCCAAACAACGCACGATACGCAAAAAAATATGAAATAAAATAAAAACAATACAAAAAGATGCAAGATTATCATGATAACTTTTTGAATTTTCTTGAAAAATCGAAAATTCAAATTTTGATCACACAAAAAATAATGAAAAATCGACAATTCTATTTTTCAGTCAAAAAATGCAAGATACGGACAAATATGAATCAACAAGAATTATGCAGCCAAAAAAGATCTACAAACTTATTATTAATCACTTTTTGATAGGATAAGTAGTTTTTGTTTTATTCGTGAAAAACAATATTAAAAATAAAATAATTAAATTATTGTACAAACAACACAAGCTACGAAAAAAATTAATAGACAAAAATTGTTCACCCAAAAAAGAGTTACGAATTAGTTATTCATCATTTTTTTGATAGAATTTCATAGTTTTTGTTTTGATAGTGAAAAATAACATAAAAAATACAACAATTGAATTTGTGGAAAAACGACGCAAGGTACGAAAAAAATTAATGAACAACAGTTGTAAACCCAAATAAATCTATAAATTTGTTTTTATTCATTTATTTTTCGGTGGATCGCGTAATTGTTGTTTTAATCGTAAAAATAAAAATGAAAACATTCAATTCGTTGACAAAGGACACAAACTATGAAAAAATTAATAGACAAACTTTGCTCCATCAAAAAAGAGCTACAAATTTCTCATTAATAATTTTATGATTTTATTTATATTTCGATAGGATGAGTATTTTTTGTTTGAATCGTAAAAAATAACATCGAAAATAAACAAATTACATTTATGGAAAAATGACACAAGTTGCAATAAAATGAGTAATAACATTTTTTCAAATAGGATGCGCACTTTTTAACTATAAAAATAAGACAATAAAAATATTTTTGTTTCAATATCAATGCATATTATTATTATTATATCATTAAGCCGTTTCCCTTTCGGGGTAGGCGTGAATTGCTCGGTTGGAAAGTAGTGATGTTTTTATGTCAGAAACAATAAAAATGGAACGATTATAACTTTTTTTAACTAAAAATTTGTTATATTAGAAGATAAATTAATTTTATTTCAAGTCGTAAAAAAATAATAATTTTTCAATTGATATTTATGCATCGAAACCTGTGTGCCGTTTGAAGCTTAAACAATTCAAAACCCTTAAAACGCTTCAAAATTTAAAAAACTCTACATTTTGCTTAAATTTTCTTAGAAATCTTAATCATTTTTCTTATCCTTCTGAAGCCTTTTGAAACGCCCAATAACCTTCTACATCTTTTTTGAAATCTTCAAAAATCTACATTTTTTAAAAGTCCTTTCAAGTTTTAAATTATTTTTCAATCATCTCAAAACTTAAATATCTCTTAAATTTCCTCGAGTTTTTCTCAATTAATAATTGCTTCATTTTTATTTATTCATCAAATTTTTTTCTTTTTTTTCAATCATTTTAAATATTCTCTTGAAATTATTTTTTTTTCAAAATAAAACATCATTTGAAATTTTCCCAGGAATTTCAAGTAGGGGAAAGTGGGGTCTGGTGTCAGTGCAGGGCACGGTGACTTGCAAATAATGCTCGTGTTTTTTGATTTTCATATTAGTTTTTTTCACATAACTTAGATTTCTTTAGCACTAAGGAAAGCTATTTTATGTAAAGAAACTAATATGAAAATGAAGAAACGTGAGCATTAGTTACAAGAGTCAACGTGCCCCGCACTGACACCATACCACACTTTCCCCTAATTGTTTTTATTATCCGGAAACATTTCAAAATCCTTGAATGGCATCAAAAATTTATTTTGTCATCTTCAAAAATTTACATTTTGTTGAACATTTTTTGAAATCTTTTCAAGTTTTAAATCAAGTTGAAATATTTTGAATACTTCTAAATATCTCTTAAACTTGCTCGAATTAAAAAAAAATATTAATTTTTTCATTGTTATTTATACATCAAAATTCAACAGTTTCACTTACAAATTAAAAAACTTGTAAATAGAACAATAGTTTAAATTTAGTTGTCTGAAATTTTAGCGATTCAAGGCTCTCTATTTCAAACAATTTAGTTTCAAATCATTTAGTTTTGAATATAAACAGTGAAATATTTCTATATATTAAAAATGGTTCGTCATCTTAATTGAAATTTTCTAAATTTGAGTCTAAATTGAACAGGTTTTTAACTCGAATATTTTAGATAGATAGATTTTTCTTCTAAAAATTTCTGAAATTCCCGATCCAAAAATAAATTCACTGTCATTTTCCCGGTTTTCTTCGGTCTCAAAAAATTCCCTGTCACTTCCCGGGTTTCTCGGTTTTCGTGTCCAACGGCCACCCTGAATAGGAATGTTTTTAAATTATAAAATAAAAAAAGAGAATAGAGAATATTAAACGATTTCAAGAAAATTTTTTTCTCTTTATTCGGATGCGAGTTCAAATGCTAACTCACAAATTTTGTCCCCTCAGCTCAAACATTCGACGATTAGCACTCATAATATTTAACATCACAGCGCAAAAGTTTATAAGCGGAAAGTGAATTCATTTTACGATTTATTTATATTTGTTATAAATACTTATGCTATTTATTATAATCTTATGACTCGTGATCCAGTCACAAAATTTTGAAATATCAATTTTATCGTATATTCTAATTTAGTTTTCATAACAATAAAGAATATTAACATTATTTAAAATGGCTGTAAACAAAGTTAAAGTAACAGCAAAGGCTGTAAAATACATAAAGCGTTATTCTTAATTGAATTTTATGTTATAAACAATATCTTAGTAAAATAAAATAAAAATATTCTTACCATAAATAAATAAGGTTGAAAAAAATTTTCTCAGACCTTCCTTCATATTAGTACTTTATCATGACCTTCTTTTAAAAGAAAAAATTTGAAACCAACTCTGTTCTCAATTCCGTTTAGGGTTTTAAAATATATATGTATGAAATTTAAAATAAAAATAATAAAATTTTGAGCATCACAATTTTGGCAACAAATCAAATTTCGAATCCATACAAGCTTCAGCTTTTTTGATTACATTTCGATTTGCAAGAACATTGTCAACTGTTGATCGCAATTCAAATCAAAATTATTCAATTTTAGAACAAAAGCGGTACAAAATTGAATTAAAATTTAAATAACTTTAGAATTTGTTTTACTTAGAATTCATGTACAATTTTCATTCATCCCAAAAGAATGATTTTTAATGGATTAGAACGTATAAAGTTGATAACATGTTAATATATCTGCCAGCGCGAGTGCGACCTGTGCGAGCAATCATCGAGCAGTCAGCGTGAAATCAGATGGAGTCAGAGCATGTTTATTGAAATTAGCGTCATGTCACTATTGAAATCATAGTTAGCTTACAAGAAATAAGGAATCGTATGCAATCGTATGAACTCTTATGAAATCCGAATCGAAATCATATGAAATCAAATGCAATCATTGGCAAAGATTCGTCTGATTTCAGAGTGAATGGCCCCTCGCATCAAGTGTATTCTGCCGTATAAAATAATAGGACACTTAGGTCACATTTTTGACGAAAATGAGATTTTCACATCAATCGATTTGCAAAAGTTAATAGCATCTATCCACGAAAACTAGAAATCTGCAAAAACTAAATAGATTTCTTTGAATAAAAATTTGTTTGCTACTGAAACTTGTAATTCTCTGCAGGATAAAACCGTAAGACACTAACAAGTTGTATTTGGCCTCTAACACCCAGTATGACAATACAATTCAGAAGGAACGTACGTCGATTTTGTTAGTGCAAATAACGAAAAATTTAAATTTATTCATAGAATGGGGAAAATATTCATCAATTTGTATGAATGATGTTGAAACTTTTATAAAGAATGAATTCCATAATACTTTTGCCTGACAAGGTCGTTCTCGTTGATTTTTTACATTTGAAGCTGAACAGACATAAGTGGCCTTTTTGACTTGTACTGCATTATTGTAAAAGATTTTGCGTTATATTATTATTTATCCTTATTTTATTTTTTATGTTATTCTTATTTTCCAAAACCTCGGGATTTATATTAGTATTTTTAATTAATAATAATCTACTGCATGTTTTATTATCTATAAATGAAAAATGTTAAATTAATGTTAATTCAACAACACGTTTTAATAACGAAGTGCCTTATCGTCCCGAAATTCGCGATGAGTAATGAATATTTTTCATAACTTGAGATAGTCTACTATAGATTGCAAATATTTCATTTAAAATGAAAACTATGCTCATCTCACCCTGATCTCCCTTATATTCTATGCTAAGTTTTATTGGAAAGATTTGCAGAACTAAGGCATAAAAATTGAAAGGTGACAAAAATGATCAGATTTTTGATTAAAATAGCACGACGGAAGAAAAAATTTTGAAATTAATTCACAAATTATAAAAATATTTTTTTCCGAAAAATAATAATTATTGTATTCTATTCATGTTTTTCAATTTTGAAGCAATATAACTTGTCAATACGTTATGTTGGTTGACGTGACGTAGTCTATTTACAAGTATCAAAATATTTCTTTATTCTAGCTTTAATAAGGCTCAAAATGTTACAAAATTGCCTTTTACTATTAAACTCATCTCTTTGTCACGTATTCCATTTCTATAACCTTTTTTTAATTAACACATACATACAGCCCTAAAGGAATTTATATATTTATACAAAGTTATTACCAGTTTGGTACTAAAAAATTACTCAATATTTCAACTATTCCAGTAAGTAATTTTCTTCTAATATTTAGAGGACAAATTTTCTATAATCGAGTTAATACAATTTCAATAGGAATCATGTATTAACTTGTTAAACAGGTTCATCTTTCTTCTGGCATAATTTTCAATTCCAGAGCATATTGTAATATTTATGAAAAACTCAACATATATCACGTTTGCTTGTTTTTTTTTAAATGAAATTTTGCATAATTGTAAATATCAAGTCACGCATGATTAAAATTAAGTGTATTCACGCTATCTTTCTCAGTTTAAAAGTTCAAAGACACATTTAAAGTAATACCATACATTTTATTCAATCGCTTTTCAAGGTTTGTTTAAAGAATAAGATAAATTTTTGGTTCAAATGTCTCTCCATAACACGCAAATATACTGTTTACAGAATTGCTGAAATATAAAATTCATGCATTACAAAGTTATATTTTTTTCAACTTCTTCTTTTTTTAATATATATATACTAATTTACATACAGATCGGCTATTTTAACGATGGAATGTGTTTATATCTTCCTTCCAATCTTATGAATCATTTTTTTGCACATTGTTTTATTACTGAAATATAATCTTTGTTCTTCTAAGTTAATAATTAATCATTCGAAAAAAGGACCAGAAAATATTTCTGAATTTTTTCCATACATAGACTTAAAGACTTTTTATAAAACAGGGCAACTTCTATTGCATCAATAAAATTACCTGATCAAAACATAAATTGTGTAATTCATATATTGGACTTTATTATCATTTAATTTTTAATTTTCTGGATACCACAAAGTTTCAATGGAAATTATCTTAAAAATGTATTTGATTAACACCTGTGAACTAAAAAAAGACCACAAGTGGGATCCCGGAGTCATTTGTTTGACCAATTTTGAGAAGGAGATATCACTCGATCTTTTATTAGAATAGCATGACAGAAAACAAAATTCTGCAGTTACTTATAAGATTCAAAAAATGTATTTCTGGAAAAAACAGTGATTATTTAGGCTAATTAATATTTTTCAAAATTTTTAGATGTTTTCTAAGAGAAAACGAACATTTTCAAATTGAACTTCATTTGTCCTCAACATACGATTCTGCACAAAGAAAAATATAATTTTAAAGATTCTGAAAAGCAATATACAAAATTGCATAGGTATACGAAGAGGGGAATTCTATATATTTGTTTGGTTGAACCACCAAAAACTTTTTAAATAAATTTTTGTGTCTTTAATATCCTTAATAAATATTTTTGAGCTTATTCCTTAATTATTTATCAGGTTATTTTCCGATTAATGTATGTGTTTGATATTAAAGTCACACTTTTAGGTGTTCAAAAACATTTTTTTACCAAATTTAAATTTTTAAAAGAATTGTGTATGATAGGACAAAATAGACATCATTTCACGAGTTATTCAATTAACTTTCAAATGATATCGAAAAGGAGTTGGTACTAAATGTTTTTCAATTAATAAATAATATTATGGTGCAGTACTCTCTCTTTAGTTCGTTCTAAGTTAGGAGAAAACAAATATTTTTGGGGTCTGTAAGAGTGATATCATTATTTACTACATTCCCTTAAATCCTAGGTAAAAAGTTATTATTTTATTTTGAATTAACATCCTTTAACATGAATTACCATTCCTTTAATATTGTTTAAAATCTAAAGTATCTAAATTCAACTGCAAAAAATTATGCAATAAAAACTCTGAGGTTAAAAAAACTATTAATAGAATTATGAAATTGCAGAGGTATGGTTAATTAAAGCAGATTTCTGCATACTACTGAAATTTTAGGTAAAATATGTCCCCACAAGAATCGAAAAAATCCGCAGTTTTCAATGAAATTTGGTAATCCAAATACTTAGTACATATTTATTGTGTATAAACCTAAAAATTCTACATTACACAAAAAACACGAAAGAATTTTTCAGAGATTTCAGTAGAAAATGATTTTTTTATCTATGTTTACGATGGCAGCTTATTTAAAAGAGAGCATTGGTGGAATCACTTTAAAGTGAAATATCTATTTCGAGAAAGGATTTACATCACATTACATGACTACAGTAAATCCCGGCATTCCAAACCATTGTATACCATTTTGATTCGCAACTTCAGATCAAAATGATCCATTTTTGCAGATTAAAAATTAATTTTTACACAATAATGGAATAGTTAAATTTTTAGTTAAAAATTAATTAAAAAAAGCGAATTTTCAACAACAAATGTAATAGTTGAAATTCCAACCAACAAATATTTTATTTTTAAATCAAAGACAAATCATTTCAGCTAAATAGACGAATTTTCAACTAAAAAAGATCAATTTTCAGGGAAATAGTTAAATTTTTATACAAAAAAGATCAATTTTCGGTCAAAAATGGAATAGTTAATCTTTCAGTTAAAAAAATTACTTTTCAACAAAATATAGTTCAATTTCGAAGCAACCAAATTGAACAAAGTAGTTTAATTAAGTAGTTGACTTTCCTACCAAATAATTAAATACTTAACCAAAACAGACTAATTTTCAGCCAAACAGTTGAATTTAAAAAAGGAGAAATTTCTACCAGAAGAGATGAATGAACCAAAAAGATAAATTTTCAACAAAAGAGTTGAATTTTCAAGCTAAAGAGGCAAATTTTCTACAAAACAGTTGAATTTCAAAGAAAATAATTTATTTGTCTAACATATAATAAAAACGTTAACTAAAAAATATTAATTCTCGAACAAAAACATAATTGTATACTTTTTAACCAACAATAATTAACTTTCAACCAAAAACTGTTGGAATTTCAACAGAATATATGAATTTTCAACTAAAATGATGAATCTTCAACTGGAATTATGAAATTTTTTGTTAAAAAATGAATTTACAAACTAAATAAAACGAATATTCCACACCTAAAATTAATTATTTTTCTTTCTAAAAGAGTTTGCATAGATTTACCTAGTTCCCAATATCACTTCTGAAAGATTTGCATCTTCTTAGGATCAACAAGGAATGTTTTAGAAAATTTTGAATTTCAGGTTGGTAGAAGAACTCTAAAAAATTAGAGTTCGGCGCGCAAATTCAAATTTACATGAAATTAAATGAAAGCAATGGAGCCAGACGGTGTTGACGTTTTGAAAATTTAAATGATGGGATAATATTGATTGAAAAAGACGATCGTGACAGAACTGTTAGACCAAATTTCAAATAAAATTATTTACAATTATTTCATTAATAAAATATTTAATTATTTGAAATTTGATTTTTAGGTAATCTACATTTTATAGATTAATTTTTTTTGATTTTTGATCTTTAGAGGATCAGTTAATTCGTCAGCTACTTTTCTGTAATCAATATTTCAGAAAGTGTAATTTTCTAAAATAATGTATAGTTTATTAAGTAAACAAGGAGTTATTAAACCAATTTTAATTAAATTTTTCAACGCGACGAGTACTTTTCACTTTCGGCATTTTTTATCATTTGAATCACACTTTCATAATGAATACAGACGAGATCACAAAAACACTCCCCAACATAATCTCAAACCAACCTACTTGTATTCAAGAGGTTCAAGATGGAGCCCGACTGAAAACAAATGTACAGCCAAGTTGATGGCGCTGCAATCAAGAGCTGTGAAACAGAGTTGGTTTAAACAAGATTGAAGATGTTAACCCTGTTGTAGCCATAAAATAATTTTCCAAGTTGGGGCGAAAGTTGTAACTGGGCAAACATTTGGCAATTTCCACACGGGTATTTTTAAAAATTGAAAAATAGATTTTTAGTCGCAACCTAAAAACGATTTTTAAGACCAATGAAATGAGAAACGCCAAATTCTTGAATGATTTACTCGGAATTGGTTCACTTCTTCTAGGCAAAACTCATTTTCTCCCCATTTAGGAACTCAATATCTCAGGAGCAAATTTTTATTTTTTGTTCAAAATGAAAATTGCACTTTTTATCGTGATCATCAACCGAGCCTGTTTCATTTTGACGTTCCTGTCACTTTGAGATTTTAAACTTGCACTTTTTATTTCTCGGAACTGGAAAAATGTATACATAATTACTAGCTTTTAGCCAAATTTTATAAAAGCTTTATTATTTAACATTTTTATTTTTAAGACTTCTAATTTCAGCTAGCCTTCGATTTGATGTTCAAGTTGAAGTTTAAAGTTTGAATATTAATTTCAGGTTCAAGAATTTTTTATCTGGAACAATTTCTTCAACTGAAATGTTCTAATAAATTATTTGTAATAGCTGCTTTCATCTTCACTTCCAAATTTTTACTAAATAAGAGTAGTATAACTATAATCATTAGATTATTTTTTTGTGCTGTAAAATTGTACTAAAATTTAAATATTTTTTACTTATAATACATCTGAAAGTAATAAATCCTTTAAATTTTGGAGCTTTACAATTTGAACAGAAATCACAAATTAAATGAATATTTAAATTAAACATTTAACTATTAAAATTTAAATTAATTAAATTTAAATATTATTATTACGCATTTTTAAAACCACCTATTCATATAAATTGTGTAAAACGAAAAAATATTCCTCCGTTAGCCCTGGCTTTTCAGCGAAAAAGCTTGGCTGAGATTTTGTCGACAAAATCCAAGCGATACATTAGCGTAATTAGCTAGAGCGTGCGGTTTAGATTTAGGTTGTTCTGGTAGGGTTCGAATCCCCAGCGGGGGCGATTTTTCATAGCGTTGTGCGTGCGATCATGTTTATAAGTGTCTGTATGTGCAATTGCGTAATTTCAAAAATAAATCAAGTGCAATTATTATAAAAAACACAATTTTTTTGTAAATTTATTTATCTTTTACAAGCTGCTGTAATAGATAGGGCAATATGGGCCGCGAAAAAATTCCGCATAGAGCCGGATAAAAACCATATAATCCAAATTTATTACACCGTATAAGAATCCGTATAGAGCCCGACAAAATACCGCATAGGGCAATATATACAGCGGAAATACTCCGCATAGATCTGGATAAAGAACCAGATAGGCCAAATAAAATAGGGCTGGACACCGAAAATATTTCGTATAAAACCGGATAAAGAACCAGATAGAAAATGTTGTATGCACCGACCAAGTTCCGCATAAAACCAGATTTAAAATCAGACACAAATACCGTATAAAAATCCAGATAGATGCGAAGAAATTCCGACTTCTATCCGTCTCTATCGCATCCTATCTGTCATTTGAAGCAGGGTAGTTTGGCTATTTTTCAACGAATAGGCTTAATTTTTACAATCTCATCAGAGAAGGTATTAGATTTGTATAAAATTTGACGCCTCCCCCATCCCTAGTTTTTGTCAAATGTCCACGGTTTGAGACCCTCTGAATCCGAAAAATAGGTTTTTACAAATGAGTCTGTCTGCATGTCTGTATGTATGCCTGCATGTGTGTCTGTAAGCACGATGACAGTTGAAAGAATTAATCTATTAGATTGCCCTTTTTGGTACACTCTTTTAGTGTCGGAAACTGAAGGTCAAGTTCGTTAGGCAGCTATTTTGAATAAAAATTCAAAGTTAGAGGAAAGTCGAACAATTTATCCTCACGACTTTTTTCGATACAAAGAAAATGATCAGAGTTCTAGCATTTGAAAAATGAAAAAAAAAGGAAAATTTAAATTTTAAGCCAAACAACGCACGATATGAAAAAATTCGAGGAAAGAAAAACGTTGATTTTTGAAAGCCCTACAAGATTATCATAACAACTTTTTGAATTTTCTTGAAAAATTCAAAATTCAAATTTTGAGCCAAATAACGGGAGATACGAAAAGAAGTTAAGATATCAGAATTGTTACCTTCAGGAAGACCCGTAAACTTTCATTTGAACATTTTTTGGTAGGAGGCATAGTTTGTTTTTTAAGTTTCAAAATGTTATTGGAATATTTTTTGACCAATGGTTCTGGTTTTAACCATCAAAAAGAATAATCAAAAATCGTAAATTCCATTCTGCGATCAATCTGTGCGAGATATGAAAAAAGATGAATAGACAAAAATTATGCACCCCCCAAAAGATCTACAAATTTGTTATTAATCACTTTTTGATAGGACGCGTTGTTTATATTTTAATCGTAAAAAAAGCATGAAAAAAATTAAATCTTTTGAAAAAACGACACAAAGTACGAAAAAAATTAAGACAAAAGTTGTTCACCCAAAAAAGAGTTTTTGTTTTAATCGTAAAAAATAACATAAAAATAAAAAAATTAAATTTTTGGAAAAGCGACACAAGGTTCGAAAAAAAATGAAACGACCAAAGTTTTTCACTCCAAAAATAACTACAAATTTCTTATTGATTATTTTTTTATAAGAGGCGTTGTTTTTGTTTTAATCATAAAAAATACCCTACAAAATAAAAAAATGGAATTTTTGAAAAAACTACATAAAATACGAAAAAAATGAATTGACAAAAGTTGTTCGTCGAAAGAAGAGCTATACATTTTTTATTCATTATTTTTTCATAGAATGCGTAGTTTTTGTTTTAATCACAAAAATAACATTGAAAAAAAAACTTTATATTTTTGGAAAAATGACACGTACGAACAAAATTAATAGACAAAAGTTGTTCAACCAAAAAAAGATCTACACATTGGTTATAAATTTTTGTTCTAAAAATACATACAAAATTAACTTTTTCGAAAAACGATACATGATACAATAAAAGTTTATTTAACATACATTTTCGTTTAAATTATACCTACAAATTTGCTTAGAACCACTTTACACTAGGACGCGTATTTTTTGTGCAAATCGTACAAAATAACATTGAAAATAAACAAATTAAATTTATGGAAAAACGACACAAGATGAAATTAAATGTTTAATAAAAAAATTGTTTTTGTTTTTAATAGGATGCGCGCTTTTTTTAATTATAAAAAAAGACAATGAAAATACGTCTGTTTCAATATCAATGCATATTATGAATTGTAATAATATACATTTATTGAAATAATACATTTTTCAAGGTAGCTGAGTCTGAAAATTGATGCAAAACAAAGAACAAATATTAAAGTAATCATGAAGAATAAAATTTGTATTTCATTTCGTAATATCTGAATAAGCAGTCCCGGACCGAGTCACAGAAATAAGTATAAAATACATTTGATATGTAGAAAAGTTCGCATTTTGGACAAAATCGAGTGCGAAGCACGAGATACGTGATGAGAATGTTTTCATTGAAGTCAAAGGAGCTTTAACAAAAGAGAATTCACAATCACCAAATGACAGTTGTCGATGCTTTGACTTTTAGTTTTAAAAGGTCTGTGCAAAAATGTGGGGGAAGTAGGGTAATGGGTACAGTGATGGGCCACCTTTGATAATGATTGGCCACTTCAAAATGATCATACATTAAGAAATGTTGACAATTAAAACTTATAATAAATAGCGTGGAGTGGGTTGAGAATAAGCTTGCACTGTTTATTAAGTTTTATTTGTGAATATTTCTTAATTACGTATATTTAAAGCAAATGGCCAATCGTTGGGGGGGGGGGAGGCAACCATTGTACCCATTTCCCTATAAAGACCAAGCGCGTAGAGCGAGGCAAATACATTAGCGACCGCGAAGCGCGAGATAACTATATTATTTAGCGCGCAGCGTAGTGATGGACTATAACAAGTAATTGGAGTAAGAATTTGAGACATCTATCTCATTCGTATATATTTTTCAGCTCTTTGAAATGTATATAATATTAAAATAAATAAAGAATTGCCTCTCTGGCTGCTGCACATGAAATAAAAAAATACATACATAATACGTAAAGCACATGCCAAAAATGATTGCAGTATTTCAATCTGAAACTCCAGCCATGTAAAATTAGGCAATTAATGTTGAAAGTGCTAAATTTATTTCAAAATGTGCTTATCCCATTCATTTGAATAAAATAATCTTCGAACTTATAGAATAGAATTTCAAATGAACCGCTGAAATCCAGCCATTTTCTCCCAATAGTCGTCTGCTACTAACAGTCAGATGTACATTTTTGATATATTTTCCATTTTCTACATCTTTCCAGATACTGAAATGTGGACATTATTAGAATAACAGGTTTAACTGTGTAGTGCAGCTATTTTTATTACCAAGATACATTCCATTTATAAGAAATTAGAGAATGACCAGTCCTGCTCGCTTGTGCTCGGTCATGACCGAGCAAAAGCGTGCATGCTCGAGCATGACGGTAAATGCACATCACTAGCGCAGCGCCAGATTCAACAGACGCGCACCCTAGGCGCACTAAATCTTGCGTGCCGCGCGCGCAGCGGGCAGATTTTTTTTAACGGAATCAACTAAGAATGTTTTTCCGGTGACTATTTCGTATGATACTTTGAAAAATTACAAGAATGAATAATTATTTAAACAAATTTCATAAACATATTCAGAGCTTGTCTATTGTTTAACGAATAGACTCACTTTGGAAAAATAATTAACTAAGAATATAATTGAGGTGACTCTTTCCTATGGGGCTTTGTACATTCTCAAGAATTAATAATTATTTAAACAATATTCATAAACAAATTCAGAGTTTGGCTATTTCCAAACGAAGAGGCTAATTTTTTTCGGAGAATTAACTAAGAATGCCTTTGCGATTGGCTATTTTTCAACGAATAGGCTTAATTTGTTTACGGAATCAACTAATAATGTCTTTTCGATAACTGTTTTCTATGATTCTTTGCAAATTTCCAAGAATTCAGAAACAAATTCAGAGTTTGGCTATTTTTCAACGAATAGGCTGAATTCCTTAATGGAATGCCAAGAATGTCTTGCCAATAATGTTTGATATGATACTTTGCAAATTTACAATAACTATTAATTATTTAATCAACTTTCATAAATAAAATTCAGAGTTTGGCTTTTTTTTGGCGAATAGGCTGTAGTTGTTTACAGAATCAATAAAGAATGCCTTTCCAGTAATTCTTTCCTACTATGCTTAACAAATTTACAATAATTGTTAATTATTGAAACAAATTCAGAGTTCGGCTATTTTTCAAGTAATAGGCTTAATTCTTTTCACGGAATCAACTAAGAATATTTTTCCGATTACTCTTTTCTATGATTCTTCGCAAATTCCCAAGAATGTTTATAAAACAACAAACAAATTCAGATTTTGGCTAGTTTTCATCGAATACGCTCAATTTGTTTATGGAATCAACCAGGAATGTCTTTCCGATAACTCTTTACTGCGATACTTTGCAAAGTTAAGAGAATGATTGATTATTCAAACAATTTTCGTGAACAAATTCAGAGTTTGGCTACTTTCGAACGAATAAGCTTAATTTTTGTTCACGAAATTGACTTTAACAATATTCATAAACAAATAAATAGTTTGGCTATATTTCAAGTTTCAACGAATACGTTCAAATTTTGTTTACGGAATCGACTAAAAATGTCGTTTCGATGACTCCTTGCTATAACACTTCACAAATTGACAACTATTATTAATTGTTTAAACAACTTATTGTAATAAACCTTATTTGATCTCACATTTCATACCAAAACTGTGGACTTCAATGAAAATATATACACAATGTATGTAATAAGAATTAAGAAAAACCATACAAATTTTTAAATGATGAAAACTTTCGTTTTCATTAAATTCATTCTTTTTTTTTTAATTGCTCACAGTACTTTAATAACCTCTTCAGTTGAATGATATTGTGCTTCTTCAAGATTTCGTGGACTAATTTGGCCCCTGCAATATATTTTTCCGTAATTTTTACTGTTTAGAGGAAAGTCGTGTCTCCCAGAATTTGGAAAACAAACAAAATTTAAAATACTAAAGTTTGATTTTTTGTAACGGTGTAACCTGAAAATCGGAAAGAAAATAGAAAAACGAGAATTCTAGATCAATCTAAAATATCTATACCTTAAACCTATATACCTATCTACCCTTCACCTATATACACATCGACACATCACTACTTTCCAACCGAGTAATTCACGCCTACCCCGAAAGGGAAACGGCCTAATGATATAATAATAATAATAATAATATGCATTAATATTGAAACATACGTATTTCCATTGTCTTGCCTTTATAATTAAAAACAGTGCGCATCCTATAAAAAAACATTTAGATATGAAACATTATATTACGTCGCATAAAAAAATAATTAATAAAAAATTTGTAGATTTTTTCTGGTGAAGAACTTTTGTTTATTTTTTTCGCACCTTGTGTCGTTCTCCTAAATATTAATTGTTTTATTTTTAACGTTATTTTTTACGAATATAACACAAACTACGCGTCTTTTTGAAAAATCATCAATGAAAAACTTATAGATCAAAAAATTCTGGTTAACAAACTGGACATTTCTTTTTTATCCCTCAAAACCTGTGCCCGAGAACAATCCAATCCGATTAGTCTTTTAAAAGTTATCCGCTATACAGACGACAACGACGACAACGACAACAACGACGACAGCAACAACAGCGACGACAGACAGACAGACACCAATGTAACACCTGTTTTTATTCGGATTTAGGAGGTCTCGAAACATGGAGGTTTAAAGAAATACGTGATAGTTTTCACATAAAACTAATACCTTCTCATTATCATGAGAATGTAAGAATTTAATAATTGAATTTCCACCTAAGAACGATCAGTTTTTAACCAAAACTGAAATAGTCAAATTTTTAGTTGAAAGAATTTATTTTTGACAAAAAACGAATTTTGAATAAAACAGTTAAATCTTCAACCAAATGGTAGAATTTTCAACCACAACATATTCTGCCGTAATTTAGAAAATCACCATTAACGGCAAAAAGTCGAAAAATGAGTTTTTTTATATTGTTGGAATCGTGTCAAAAGATACACTTGATTATTCGAATATTTAAAAAAAAAATCAATAACTTTAAAAATACTTATTGGCTTATTGCATAATTTTTTGGAAAACACCGTTAACTTCAAAGATTGGCGAATCTTGATTTGAGGAAAGCCGTAACAGAACGTTAACTGCAGGCGTAAAACATAGACAGCTGACTACGGCACGCCAAAATTCGCATTTATTATAAATTTCAAAATGCAACATTAATATTGAAATTCTGTATTTTTGAAGCCAGTCTTCTTAGGGCGCGGTACGGCATTTTTGCACGAGGAATGAAACCATAAGAAGCGTCACGTTATGTTACGCTCGAGAGTTGCGTTACATCACGCTCAAGCATCACGTTACGTCTCAATCCAGCAAGTTAGTTGACGAAAATTACGGAGTTCACGGAATTCACGAAACTCATGGGATTCGTGGTGTTCAAGGCGTTCATGAAGTGCGTGGAACTCAAAGAATTTATTGGATTCACGGAATTCACGGGATTCAAGGAATTCAGAGAATCTATGGAATTCTTAGAATTCATGGAATTCACGGAATTCATGGAATTCAAGCAATTAACGAAATTCAAGGAATTTGAGAAATTCACGGAATTCATGGAATTCACAGAATTCACGGAAATTACGAAGTTCACGGAATTCACGAAATTCTTGAAATTCATGGAATTAAAGGAGTTCATGAAGTTCGAGGAAGTCAAGGAACTCGCGGGATTCGCGGAATTCACGGGATTCAAGAAATTCACTGACGAGAAAAAGATGAGGTTTCATGAAACAGGGGAAAAAGGGAAATTCTATTAAAAATAATTAGAATGTGGCTGAGGGGCAAAAGGGCTGAGGGGAAAGAGTGTGAAGTTAATATTTAGATGCTTTACTTATGAAATAAAATCACTAATTTTTATTTTTGCAAGTATTAAAAAAAAAATTTATACACACTTATATTTTTCATATATGATGCCACATCCTGCGGAACGACTTCAGCCCCGATTTTTTTATTCCACTCTGTGGAATTCATAATTTATACAAATAGTACGTCCAAATTAGACATTTTACGAATATTATTTTTTTCTCTGGAATGAAGAATTGAAAGAAGTCGTCATCAATTATAATTATTGCAGATACACTTCAGGAAGATGAATATTGAGTTCAAGATTTGAGTCAGTTGTTTTAATCAATTTTTATAAAATATTATTTTCATACGGTGCTCAACCGCAAAAAAAACTTTATCTTGATTAAAAATGGCTAAATGTCTCTTAGATGTAGGATTTAGAATGGACAATAACCATTAGCGATCAATCACTATTATTATAAATATTTTAATAAACAAATTGTTTTATCTCGAAAATTGTTTTTCAAGAAAGTGTGGCACCAATGGCAATTGTTGTTTTTATTAACAATATTTCAAATAAATAGTCATCTTCTATATCAATTTAACGTCTAATTAAGCCCTTTTTTCGTAATGAGTATTTTGATGCATCTTGATAATGGTACTGCAATAAGTAACTTTGTCAGCAATTCTAAACTAATATTATAATTGAATAATAATAGGAAATTCTAGCTTTTATAAACAAAACATAAAAAAAGTATTTTGCTATATTATAATATTCTATGAGAAAAATTTCTTCCTTCATTGAATCTCATTATCTGCAGGATAATTCGAGAAAAGTAAATATACTAAATTTGGGAGTATAAGTATATGTAGTGAAAAAGCCTATTATTTACATGTTATTATAATTTTTCTTGAATATTTTGTTTATAAAACTTACGGTAAGTCCGGGAGAGATGGAACACTGTTTTTTGCTCGGCTCGCATATCATCTCGTTGACATATCTGCAAATCGTTTATGCAATTTTCTCTCATTTGAACCCTTAACTTTATAACTGCGATACAGATTTTTTATTTTATTCAGATGTTCATAGTACTGATAACAAAAACAAAACAAAAAACAAATTCTGGGTGAGATAGAACACTCAGTTAATGTGACTCTGAAAATTGATTTGTCACACAAAATATTACAAAGTTACTTCGATAATATAGAAAAAAGTTTTTTTGGTATTTATTACGTCTCGTGAACTGAAAAATGCGTGAAGAGAAAAAAAATCTCTTGAAGAGAATTCAGTTACAAAACCAGCGATACGAGTAGTTGCAGTCATTCACTTCTCTTTATTTTTTCTTCGAAAGCAGTCCATACAATAAATTTTTTTTTATTTTTCATAATTTTCAAATAATTTTTAACAATTTATTAAAATGTATAATACGCAAGGACACAAAACTTACATTCAAATCATCAAACAATCTGTTCCATCTCTCCCTATACAGGGTGTCCCAGACTCAAGTGTCTGGACTTATATAGCTGTATAAAAATAAGAAAAATAAATCGAAAATTCCTTTTCCAAAATTCATTTGAACTTTTAGTTTTTAAGTTATAAAATATCTAAGCTGAACCAATCAGGAGCGACGGATCAGTATGTAGTAACTACATACACGACCGGAAGATCTAACTGTCAGTGTAGGTACCTTTTATGAGGTCTCAGTAATTAGTGCCAATGATATCAACAAAAAGAAATAATTATCACTTGCAAAAACTGGCCACGCAATCGAGGGACATATTTACATTGATTGCCGTTACCATGGGCCGAATAGTCTAGGAGGGGGAGAAGGTGTTCCGTCTCTCCCAGCGTTCCATCTCAGCCCGACTTACCACACAATTTTCTATTATTATTTAATAATAATATCAATTGAGTAATAATGACGTAAAAGAAAAGTAAAATTACTATAGATGACTGTTTATTTGAAATCTTTATAATTACAATAACAATTTTGAGTTAGTGACACACTTTGTTGATGAAATATAACCACTGAGATACCTGGAACATAATTTAGCAAAATTTTGTTTTTCCTATAGAAAACGCTAAATTTTTCTTATTGTTTATAATATTGTTATTAACAATAAAAATATTGAACATTCATATTATCCTGTGGCTACTCATTATAATTTAGAATTAATTCAAAATTTATTTCATGTGCACTGCAATACTTAAAAAAAAAACAATTTGTTTAGTAAAATATTTATAATAGTGGTAATTGTTAATTAATGGTTATTTCTCATTCCAAATACTACTCAGACGAGATATGTTGGCATTTTCAATCAGGAAATGATTCTCTTTAGTCTTTTCTTTAGTCTTTTCTGCAGAGAAAAAAAATAATGGGTCCTGAAGACGTTTTGCAAGAGCTAATCCTCAGCTTTAAAAAACAAAATAAAAATCGGTCAAGAATTGTAGGCTGTAGTGGATTATGAACAGTAAGTTCCAGATTTGTGCCACTGCGCTACGTCGCAAATCGTCGAAAACCCTGTTAACTCTCCACCTCCTGCCAGTGTGACATAGTGTTTAAATGGCCCTAAAGATATTTCTTGAATAACAAAACCTGCTAGAATTGCACCGACAAGATTCAAAATGTGTAATTTGGTTTTAATTTACGTCATGTCTTTAATCAACGCTTAATTCATTTTATGGTGTTCCACAGGATATCTAAGGGAACATAGAGATAGAGGAGACAGTATTGTTTAATAGACGAACTTGAGCGTAATGCAAGCAATAAGCGTTGAGATGCATAGTTTAGTATCGATTCCTTCATTTTGATGTCCATTGGCCTATTATTCACAGTGAGAGAGTAAACTGATATAACCATAATATTACCATCATTAATATCATCTCCGTCATCAGTGAAATGGTTCTCGTTTCAAGTCATATAGTGCACGATGCAACCATATCATCACCTATTGTTCATTTCATAACGAATAGAAATATGTAATGAGAGTTTCCTCTATAAAATTGCATAGCTGTAAGCCAAAACGAGTTGTATAGATTCACGCTGTCAGACAAAAAGTTTGCTTGAATAAAAAAACCTTTTTCTGGGATATTCATAAAAATTTAGCTGAATCAAGTAAATTTTGGTTGAACCAATACCATTTTAATGCATTCTAATAAAAATTTTTGTTGAACCTGACAAAAGATTTGATTGATACAATCATGAATGTTGGACCAACAAAAATTTTGTTTCCCACGTAATAAGCATGTTCTGTGGCTCAACCATGAAGAATTTTGTTCATTTAATTGAATTGTTTTCTGACTACACATAAGGAAATAAATTGTGTTACTAATATGGATAAAGAAAACCTACATTCTCGGTTTATCTCGTCAAAGCTTACATTATAAAATATTTTATCTCACTGTGTATTCTTCATTGATTTAATGATAGTAACGTAACATTATACAAGCCATATTTTAGTCTATCAGTTTTATACGGAAATTGGCAAACATTTACGAATTCTCTTTTTAATAAGACCCATCTGCGGATGGTTTCAAAACTGCGTCTGCTATTATTACACAATCTCAAACAATTGATTGATTCTTAGATATTATCTCTCAGCCAGCCTGGAAAAAGATCAATTTTTTGTAACGCATGCACGGAATGTTCACTTTCCGAGGTATTTTTAGCATGCAATTCGATTCAAAATCATTTTCTAGGACTATCATAATCAAAGTCCCACTTCTGGCATTATGATTTAATACTTGATAATTGTTAGTAGTGAATAGTGAATCGATCAATTCGAATTGATAGGTTACCATAAATTAGTTCTGCGCAAAAGCTCGCGAGCTTTTCAAATGCGGGTCGAGCAGGTGAAATTTTTCTAGCCGAAACAAACTCGGGCACCGAAAAAAGCTGGTGGACCGGAAAAAGTTTGCGAGTCGAAAAAAGTTCGAGGGCCTGGAAAGGCTCGCCCGTCTCGCAGGCTTCGTAAAACTTGAACTAGATCACAATATTAGATCGATATGTTCTATCGAATATCATTGCATTGGTTTAAGCCAAGTGAAAGTTTGCACTTGAAAAAAAAAGTCAGCTGAACTATAAGGTGCCGAAATATTAGTATACGAATCCGTTATGGAAGGTTTCATGAGTAATTACCACTGTTTTAAAATAAAATTCTGTTTACTGTACCTTTAGTACTGGCTCAAGATACTTAGAAAAATAGTCGGAATTTTATAAATTTGACCCAGGGTATATTCTAACGGTTAGTTGTAACTAAGTCGGTTAGTTGCAAATGAAAATGGTTGGTTACAAAAGTCAAAAATGTTAGTTGTAAAAAGTAAATTTTGAAATGATTTAGCATACTCCGATCTCCGAGACAAAAGAATTGTGATAATTGTAATGAAGAAAAATTATTTATTTCAACTATAGAGGTTTTAAATACTATGACATAAGTCTTCTTACAAAAAATCGGAAATTTTGGATGTGGATTCTTTTTTTTTTTTTTTTTTTTTTGTAGTTTTCGGGTATTTTTTTTAGTTTTCGGGTACTATACATTCGGTTAGATGCAAATTCGGCTTAGAATATACCCTGATTTGAACATATTTTTAATTGAAAGCAAAATGCCATTAACCACGACATTTTTAACATAGAAAACGTGTAAGACGTTTCGTTTTAAACAAGTTTTATTATACAGAATTACATGATGCGTGTGTACAGACGTATGTCCTGAGACTAACTGCCATTGGAGCGGTGACTAACCAGCAGCACCGCCTAAAGTTAGAAATACATAGTAATAATAATTTTAAATTGCTCACAGTTCGGCCATCCTGAACAAAGTTCGACTCGAACTTAATTAACAATCAAAAATATGTTCGTTGAATCATAGAAGAATTAAAACTAATTACTAGGACGCCAGGGACACATATTGCTAGCCTCCCAAGTTCCTGTATAAGGTTTTTGTGTTACTTGGAAGTTTTCAACGTCCTTGATGACGTAACGATCGTTTTTTAAAACCTTAATGACCTCATATGGGCCTTTTGATACCGGCATGAGCTTTTTTGGAGCCCCGGGCGTACTATCGAAATTTGATATCATTACATAATCATCAAATTCGTATTTATTCGGATTCTTTAGCTTTTCATCAAAATATTTTTTGTTATAATCCTGACTTTTTTTAATTTCCTCTCCTGCAATAGCTATCAACTTTTCTAAATCTCTAACTTTATCGTCAAGTCGAGCTTGTTCTACACTTTCACCCAAAACATCGACAACTTTGCCATGTTGGTTTACCCCAAACAGAAGTTTGCTAGGCGTTTCTCCAGTCGATTTTTGGATCGTATTGTTTAGAGCGAGCTCGACTTCTGGGAGTATTTTATACCAATATTCATTTGTCGTTGGATCTGACAATTTCGCGAGCATCGGACCCAAAACTCGATTCACACTTTCGACTTGACCGTTCGCTTCAGGAGAAGCCGTTGCAATTAAAACATGTTCTATGTTATTATCGGACAGAAAGGATTTAAATTCGTCGGATGTAAAACAGGGACCGCGATCAGAGACAATGGTTTTCGGCCTGCTGTAATTCCTGAAATGATCTTTTAAAGCGTTCATTGCTTCTTTCCAATCAGTCGTCTTAACGGGATATAATTTTGCGAATTTTGTGAATCCGTATGCTACCAGAAGAACATGTTGTTTCGCGGAAAGTTTCCTGTCTACTGGACCACAGTAATCGATGTAGAATGTCGAAAATGGAACATTACCTTTAGGAATCGGCTTTAGGAAATCCTCTTTCCTGCCAGTAATCGGAGAGAACGCAATATATTTCAAGCAATTGCTGATATAATTCTTAACTTTAGTCATAAGGTTTGGGAACCAGTAATTGTTCATATTCGAATTTGCGGTTTTCTCGCTCGCTAGGTGCATTAAGTTGTCGTGGTAGTTGTGAATCACATGATTCTCCATCTCCTCCAGGACATAAAAAAGAAGGTCGTCACCGTGCTTGCGATATAGGATACCGCTCCTCATTTCGTACAATTTATCTTGCGTTTTCTCGAGTTTCTCGCGTAATTCACAAATTTTCTTGTCTCGATTTTGACAGATTACTAGATTTGACTCTAATGAGTTTTCTTCGACGACCATAATGTTTCGACTAAAAGCGTCCACATGACACATTTTCGAGCCTGGTCTGTGTTCGATGGTTTTTTCATATCTTTATAATTCTAAAGCCCATCACGAGATTCTATCGTTAACGTCCTTTTTGACCAAAGTTTGTTTCAGAGAGTTACAATGCGTGAGTATTTTAAATTTAATACCCTGCAAGTACACTTTGAATCGTCGGAGAGCATAAATAATCGCTAGGGTTTCCAGCTCGAAGCTGTGATACCTGGTTTCGTAATCGGAAGTTCTTTTTGAGAAATAAAAAATCGGGTGAAGTTGCTTATCTGCATTACGTTGGAGCAAAACTGCTCCAAAACCTACTTTGCTGGCGTCTCTGTGGAGTTCTGTTTTGTCATTCGGATTGTAAATGATGAGAACTGGGGCTGAGATCAATTTTTGCTTAAGAGTTTTAAATGATCGTAATTCTAATTCTGTGAATTTGGCGTTTTTTCGCAGTAAGTCATAAAGTGGTTTGGCCATTATGGAGAATCCTTCAATAAATTTTCCGAAGTAAGAGCAGAAGCCAAGGAATGTTTGTACATCATGCGTGTTTTGCAAGATTAGAAAATTGGTTACTGCTTCTTTTGCTCTTTCCGTAGGTACTACGCCCTTTTCAGAAACTTTATAACCCAAGTATTCTATTTCAGTTTGAATGAATTTACATTTTTCGATTATCAGCTCCAGTTTGTTCTCGACCATAAGTGAAAAAACTTTTTCTAACGTACAGAAGTGTTGCTCTAAGATTTTGTTCGCGATCATAATGTCGTCAAGATACGCAACTACTTCACCTGTTTTTATTAATTCGGAAAATACAGTGTTGACGAAACGTTGAAATTCCGACGGAGCAACTTCAAGCGCGAAGAGCATCTTGAGATACTCAAATTGTCCCAACGGAGTCACGAAGGCTGTATATTTAACAGTCATTAGCAACTGGAATATGGTGAAAACCATCCTTCAGATCAAGTAAGCTAAAATACTTTTTAATTCGAAGCTTGTCTAGTTCATCTTCAATAAGCGGAAGTGGGTGGTTGTCGCGTAAAAGAAGTTTATTTAATGTTCGATAGTCAATGCATAATCTTGGAAGCCCATTTTTTCTTTGAGTCATAACAATCGGAGGGGCATAAGCCGATTCACTTGGTTGAATGACTTTTCTTTCTAATAACGAATCTAAAATCTGTCGTAATTTGTATTTTTCAAAGAAAGATAATCTTCCAGGATTCAGACTGAAAGGTTCGTGCTCTATAAGCCTCTATAAGCTCTATAAGCGTTAGTTCTGTATGGACATTCGGCGTATCCGGCCTTTCCGGTAATACATATTTATTAATGAACAAGTCATTCAATCTTTTTCGCGTAGCAAAATCTAAATTCTGGTTAATCTCCAGGGGATCGGTCATTTGATCAGTCGGAAAATCAATGCCAAAAATTTTCTTAGTCACTTTAGCCTCATTTTCCGGATGTGCTGTCAAACCTAAATTGAGAGCCCATTGAGCATCATGACCTAACACAACAGCAGTAGACATAGTGTTATCTAGTACTATGATAAGTTAAATTTTTTTCGTGACATCCTCGAAGTTCAGAAGCTCCTTTTTCTCTTTAAATTGTTGGATCCTGGCTTGATTCTTTATGCTGGTATCCGGAATACCGTCAATCAAATAGTCCATGATTTCATCCTTCGGAATAGGGGCTGCATTGCCAAGTATGAGTTTCTCATGAAAGTTGTCGCTGAAGGTCTCGCTTGCTCTCTAATTTCGCTCCTCAAATTTTCTGCGAAGTGCCAACTTGTTTGGTCGATGGTCGAACATAGTTGCAAGTTCAGTAAACGAGTCGATGACGGTCATACCGACGTATTCTGATTTGGATTCAAACCATTGAAGGGCTTTGTCCTTTAATTTTGCAGCAAAAAGGACGCGAGCATGAGCATCATCTAAATCGTATGTTCTGGTCAGTAGATCAAATAGGTTTTTCCACTTTGTATAATCAGTGTTCGACCCATCGTACTCGCCCAGAAGTTCCTTTAAAGAAGAGATATTATTGCGGTGATGACGTGTAGCTTCCTGGTTTTGGATTCTCGGAGATTCTCGTAGTATCTGGTTCTCTCTTCGCGCTAGATCAAATTCACGCTGTAGAAGGTCGCGTTCTCTTTGAATTAATTCCATTTCTCTTCTCATCGCATTGTTGGGGATTGCAATAGTGTTCCTCGTAGGGGTCGACTCACTTAAAACCTGTTCGTCATCAATCACAGGATTCAAATCCAAGTCATCTCGGTATTGGCCAATTTGGATATCTGAAGCCACTGTAATCCAATCTTCTGAAGGGTCGTGATCCGTAAGACGTTTTGTCAGATCTGCCTTATTTCCTCAAGTTGGCAAATCAATACTCTTTAGCACTTCCTTCAAGGTCTGGAGTGTAGACATGGTCGGGTTAATTTTTGAAGGGCCCGGCATCTTGCTCTTTTCGCTTAACGCGATTAAAAATTGTAATGCGAAAAAGAGATTCCGTTTCTCGTATCAGAAGGTTATCGCACTGATTGCAATTAAATGGAGGCAAACAGAAGGTTCACTTGTCACTAAGCAGAAGTGCTATTATTCCCCAAAGTTTGTGATCAAGCAGACGTATCACTAAGTACCGAGGATATAACCTAAACGGAAGTGTCACGTCGCATCGGAGATAGTGACTGAGCATAAGCCCCACTAAATACTGAGGGTAGTGACTGAACAGAAGTGTCACTGAGCACCGGTGTTAGTGACTGAACATAAGCGTCACTAAATACTGAGGGTAGTGACTGAACATGAGCGTCACTAAATACTGAAGGTAGTGACTGAACAGAAGTGTCACTGAACACTGAAGGGTTATGTTTTCTCGCGACGGAAAATTGGGCTAGGTTCACTCGTAGCAGAAGCGTCATAAGGGACGGAAGGTGAGGATCACTTGCCGTGAACGTAAAGCAGCACTGGCGATAAGAGCGCCGTCGCTCTTTCACTTTTGTAAACACCAAAGATTTGGGACTAGCGTTCTCAAGCCGCCATTGTTTCCCACATTTTCCTTTTAGCGTCGGATGCACTATACACTTTAATCGACCGGGATTTTCTCGGTGTAAAGACACAAATTCCTTTTAGGATCACATGCACGATGAAAAAAACATATTCCTTTCAGAAGTTCATTGCACATAAGGAGATTCACTACCCGATTCACAAGTACACGGGTGGCAACCCGAGCCGTGGGTCAACAGATACTGATGCACCTCTCCTCCGACCTGTGTATACTTGTACAGTGGACATCCAAGTAGACGAAAAAGACAATCAGGACCGTGTACGAAATCAAAATCACCCGCGACCGCGCGAATAAGAAAATCTTGTGGAAATTTTGAACATTAGGTCCATCTTTGTGACATGTTACGAATATTCATAATACCACATCCATCGTGGAGCGTGACAAGGTGCTCGTAGTCAACAAGTATGCGCCCACCTTGAGAGAGATAACAGTGAACTATATATAAAAGGTCTTACGTTGATTCTGAAACAGAAACAGGAAGCTGGACAAGTTTTACAACAGGTCGATTCAAATAACCTGATGCAGTTTTAAAAGATACAGAACGGATTTGACCATCAGAGCCTGGATGAAATCGAGTCGGATCTTTAAATCTCCGGTACATACCGTAGATACTCGGAAGACTATTTCCTTTAGAAGGTCTGAAATATTTGCTTTAGGAGCTGCCTATGCGCAGACGGAGTGAGTTTATCATTGAGAAGAGAACATTCAGATGCGGTATGTACAGGAGCTCCAACGAGGAAGTGAGCTGGAGTCAACATAACGAGATCAGGAGGATCGTCCTTTAATGATATGATTGGTCTCGAGTTGAGACAGACTTCTACCTGAGCAAGGAACGTCGTCATTTCCTCGTAAGTGTTTGACGGAACGCACTTC
Organism: Andricus grossulariae; assembly: GCA_011634705.1. Classification (NCBI taxonomy): domain Eukaryota; kingdom Metazoa; phylum Arthropoda; class Insecta; order Hymenoptera; family Cynipidae; genus Andricus; species Andricus grossulariae. The sequence continues at coordinate 226,977,174 of JAABKJ010007545.1, forward strand.
CACCTCCTAAAGTTTACTAAAACGTGGAGCTGCGGGTGAAATAAATTTCCACCCTCTTTCGTACTTGTCGATCAGCTTCCACAAAGTTAGTGCTGTTGTCATTACAAACAATCTCAAAAACTCCTCGACTAGCCGAAATGAATCTCTTGAAGCGGTGATAAAAGCATCCGTAGTACAATCGGAAGCGACTTCCAAATTAACCGCTCGAGTAGCGCAACTGATGAAGATAACAGCATAACCTTTATAAACCTTGTGACCCCGTCCTTTGGAATAACGTATCCAGGTAGGACCTGCGTAGTCCAGAACTGTTTCAGCATAAGGTCTAGAAGTTTGTTTGACCCTGAAGGGTGGCCATGGAGCCATCACCTAAAAAGAAGGTAATGCTCGTTGTAGAGCGCATGTGACACAAGGACTCAACACCCGTTTCACTGTAGAGCGGCCCGAAAAGATCCAGTATCTTCTCCGAAGATAAAAGAGAGTCAGTTGTGGACCTCCATGCATCATCAACTGATGTCCGTTTTTGATGAATCAAGTTGTGAGCAATGAATCCTTGACAAGAATGTATAGATATCGCTCTTCATAGTCTAGAAGAGCGTGAGACATACTACATCCTAAACGTAACAGGCCCCCATAATCCAAGGAGGCATTGCCGAGCCCGTGTTATTCGCAAATCAGAAGGTAGAGATTGATCCCAATCCAGTGTGACAGCCACAAACTCTGCATGAAAATCCATAAGATCCCCAATACTCTAGAAACAGGATCCTGGTCAGAAGAAAAAAAAGTAGATGTGTCTTGGAATTTAGGTAGAATTGCTTCAAAAACACCTTCTGGGTTGGAGGTCCATTTTTCAAGACTGTAATCTCCAACTCTTAATGATAAGTTGACCTGTCGACCCTTTTCTGTTGGTCTTGAACATATAAGTATTATTCTACTTATCCGGGGATGATCTCCAGAGGAACTGTTGAAAATCGTAATCCTGACGATAGATCCAGATGCAACGAAATATCTTCTCGATGTCCGCCATAAAAACAACGCTGTCAAAATAAGCATTGCATCGGCGAATATACTGCCCACGCTTCTCGCCAGCAGCGCAGGAGGGGAGATTGTCGCCGATGAATGCATTAGTACGGGAAGAGATTGCAAGTACCTGTCGACGAATTGATGAATGACCATCACATTTCGTATCAAATTTTAGGCAGCGGAGTGGGTATAACACGTGGCAAGGCAACAGCAATACGCATGTGCGTGGAAGCCATGGATAAAGCGAAGGTGCGGAAGAGAATAGAACTTATACTTGGAGGAAAGGAGGGTTATAATAAGAAGAGCGGATGCGTAGGGATGTAAAATTTAGATTGTGCTTGCGAGCAAATAGGAGATAGGGGCAGAGATGTAAGAAGGTGAAGGGTGATGAGAAGGAAGAAAGGTGCGAAGAGTGGCAGATAAAGCCATGAGTGAAGCGGGGCTGCAGAAGAGAATGGAACTGATACTCAGGATGACAGATATCATAATAAGAGCGCGCGATTGTCAAGAGATATATGATCTGAAGAGAAGAGAGACAGTATTAAAAGTATTATATATATAATTGAAAACAAAAGGTTAACAACCACCGCAGGGTCCCACTGGGAGCAACTGTCATCTAAAAATGACATCGGCTCCCAGTAGGACCGCTCGCTGTAATCCAAAATAATTCAAATAATCCAGTGTAATCCCAGTAATTAAGTGTAATCCAAAATAATCCGAAGAATCTAGTGTAACCCAAAATAATCCTGATAATGCAGCGTAATCTGAGTAATCCAGTGTAATGCAGTGTGAGCCAAAATAATGTGAGTAATCCAGTGTAATACAAAATAATTCAAATAATCCAGTGTAATCCAAATAATTCGTCTAATGCAGTGTGAGCCAAAATAGTGTGAGTAATTCAGAGTAATGCGAAATAATTGATCTAATTTAGTGTAATGTGAAATAATCCAAGTAATCCAGTGTAATTCGAGTAATTCGCTGTAATCCAAAATAATTCAAATAATCCAGTGTAATCCCAGTAATTAAGTGTAATCCAAAATAATCCGAAGAATTTAGTGTAATCCAAAATAATCCTAATAATGCAGCGTAATCTGAGTAATCCAGTGTAATGCAGTGTGAGCCAAAATAGTGTGAGTAATTCAGAGTAATGCGAAATAATTGATCTAATCTTGTGTAATGCGAAATAATCCAAGTAATCCAGTGTAATTCGAGTAATTCGCTGTAATCCAAAATAATCCGAATAATTCAGTGTAACCTGAAATACTCCGAGTAATCCGAAATAATCCGAAGAATCCAGTGTAATACGAAGTAATCAAAATAATCCAGTGTAATCCAAATAATTCAGTGTAATCCAAATAATCCAGTGTAATTCGAGTAATTCAGTATAATCCAAAATAATCTGAGTAATCCAGTGTACTCTGAAATAATTAAAATAATCCGAATTAATCAGAGTAATACTGCGAACATTTATTTATTTTATTGAAAATTGAACAATTGTTCGAAATTTATTATTTTTTGTTATTTGTCCATTCGCGAAGAAAATTCGTCCTTTTGGATTGAAAATTCATCTTTCATGGTAAAAAAGTAATCCTCTTTGGTTGAAAAAAGAATAAACTTAAAATTTTGAAATGTCAATCTAAAGTTGTATCAACCTATTTACAAAAGATCCTATCTTAAAAATGTGTTTGAATAACGATGGTCGGGGGAAATGAAAAATTGGTCACACGGAAAAGTGCGGGAATTTTGAAAAATAAGTTTTGTGGTCATCCTGAAAGTGAATGAATGAATTCGAAGATTATTATATTATTATAAAAAAAATTGAGGAAAATTTGTTATGAAAGTGAAGAATAAAATGAATGAGTTTTGTCGTAAACTGTAAAGAGATTGACATGATCAGGTAGTGTGATTTTAAGTGGAGAGCGAGAGGAAGCAGTAAATTAAGATTTGTAGGTAAAAATTGAAGAGTTTAAGATTAAGACCACACATTGAGGCACTTGGGAGGTGAATATTTAGATTTTAAGCATTCCTTTCGATTTCTGCGATACTATATAGTATAGGCTATAGAAATGAGTACAATATCAAGTTGTCGGCAAATTGTGTGAAAGGCTGATCAGAGCGGATGTAACGATGAGTCGACCCGGTTGACTGTTCTCAAATCAGCATGTGATAACTCTTAGCAGGCGCCATAGGGACCATTTCCATTTTTTTCTTTTTTATTTCTTTCTTTTTTTACTCCCCAGCTAGTCCAGGCATTACGTCGAAATAATGAGTGAAAGCCAAACCGGTGGACAGATAATTCCCATTGCATTTAAGAGCCAAATGTCCCACAGGAAAAAGAAAGAGGACAAAATTATGAAAAAATTTTGTCTTGAAAATAATCCGCTATCTTTCATAGGTTTCGAGTTATGATATATTGAAAAGTCCCCACTTTTTTGGATTTTCAGCGAAAAATCACTAAGTTTCAAAAAACAATGCATATCATTGCACCTAATTACTGCACGGAAAAATGTTCCACAGGTGAGTAAAAGTAGACTCAATTTGCTGTGATTACAAAAAAAGAATGGTGTCCTATCTATAATAGGTCAAAAGTTATGACCCTTCAAATTTGGCCATTTTTGTCACGAGATATGACCTTGAAAAGTGCACTCCTCATGTAAAGAGGTACCTGAGCGTAACGTAAAGTGGAACTACGGTCATATTTGGACATTTTTATCCCAAATAACTGTATATAATTTATTACTCATGTATAATACGTCTTTTGTCATTGATAAATAAATCATTGTTAATAACAAAAGCTTTCTATCAGCACTTATGATTACCTTTTGGCCATTTTTTAGTATTTTTCTGACAACAAAGTGATTGTATTTGATTGAAAATGTGTCATATGTTTTTTTATCCATAAACAAATATTTTTATTTATAATTGCTTGTAAAAAATAAAAAAAAAATAAAAATTTGTAAATCTATCTCTTTTTATTAAAAATTAAAACTATTTGGTGGAAAATTCCTATATTCTGTTCAAAATTGCTCCTCTTCAAGAAAACAATTAAATTAAAAATAAAACAGATTAATTTTCAACCAAATACTTGAATTTTCCATCTAGGAAAAGATGAATTTTCAACAGTTGCATTTTTAACTAAGAATTTGAATTTCAACTAAAGAAGCTAAATTTTCAACTAAACATGGAATATTTAAATTTTCAGTTAGAAGAAATAATTTTTAAAAAAATTTATAAAAAAATTGTTAAATTTTCAACCAAGAATGATTTCAGTTTAGTTTCAAACACCAACATAGGAATTTTCAACATAAAAAGATCAATTTTGAACCAAAAATAAAATAATTGAATTTTCAGTTAAAAAAATAATTTTAAACCGAAAAAATGAATTTTCAACTGAAAAGTTGAATTTTCAACCACAGAAATGAATTTTCAACCGAAAATGGAATAGTTAAATTATTAGTTGAAAGAATTAATTTAAAAAAAATGAATTTTCAACAAAATAGTTAGATTTTCAACCAAGAAAGATTTCAGTTCAATATAAAAATAGGAATTTGCACACAAAAAGGTCAATTTTGAACCAAAAATGGAAGAATTAAATTTTCAAGTAAAAAAATCATTTTAAACCAAAAAAAAAACTAATTTTCAAATAACAAGTTAAATTTTCAACCATGGAAATGAATTTGCAACAAAATACATGAATTTTCAACCAAACAATTGAATTATCAACTAAACATGGAATAGTTAAATTTTTACGAAGAAAGATTTCAATTTAATTTTTAACACCAAAATAGGAATTTTTAACACAAAAAGATCAATTTTGAACCAAAAATGGAATAATTAAGTTTTCAAGTAAAAAAATTAACTATAAACCAAAAAAAAACTACAAAAAAAAAAAAACGAATTTTCCACTTGTAATCCTTGTAATCAAAAGTAATTAAGGTAATCCAAGTGATTAACTTGTAATACAGAGTAATTCAGATAATACGGAATAATTCAGGTAATCCAAGTAATCCACTTGTAATCCTTGTAATAAAAAGTAAATGAGGTAATCCAAGTAATGGGCTTGTAATCCAGAGCAATCCAGATATTATGGTGTAATTCAGGTAATCCAAGTAATTAACTTGTAATCCAGAGTAATCCAGATATGATGGAGTAATTCAGGTAATCTAAGTAGTTCACTTGTAATCCTTGTAATTGAAAGTAAATGAGGTAATACAAGTAATTAACTTGTAATCCAGATAATCCAAAGTAATTGGGGTAACCGAAGTATTTAACTTGTAATCCAGAGTAATCCAGGTATGACGGAGTAATTAAGATAATCTCAGTAATCCACTTGTAATACATGTAATATAAAGTAATGGAGATAATCCAAGTAATTGATTTGTAATCTAGAGTAATCCACATATGACGGAGTAAATCAGGTAATCCAAGTAATCCACTTGTAATCCTTGTAATTAAAAGTAAATGAGGTAATTCAAGTAATTGACTTGTAATCCAGAGTAATCCAGATGTTATGAAGTAATTCAGGTAATTCAAGTAATTGGCTTGTAATCCAGATATGATGGAGTAATTCAGGTAATCCAAATAATCCAATTGCAATTCTTGTAATCAAAAGTAATTGAGGTAATTCAAGTAATTAACTTATAATCTAGAGTCATCCAGATATCATGGAGTAATTCAGGTAATCCAAGTAATTAACTTGTAATCCAGAGTAATCCAGATATTATGGAGTAATTCAGGTAATCCAAATAATCCACTTGTAATCCTTGTAATCTGAAGTATTTGAGTTAATCCAAGTCATTGACTTGTAATCCAGAGTAATCCATATGTCATGGAGTAATTCAGGTAATTCAAGTTATCCACTTGTAATCCTTGTAATTGAAACTAAATGAGGTAATCCAAGTAATTGACTTGTAATCCAGAGTAATCCAGATATTATGGAGTAATTAAGATAATCCAAGTAATCTACTTGTTATCCATGTAATTCGAAGTAATTTAGGTAATCCAAGTAATTAACTTGTAATCTAGAGTAATCCAGCTATGATGGAGTAATTCAAGTAATACAAGTAATTGTAATCCAGATAATCCAAAGTAATTGAGTTAACCCAAGTACTTAACTTATAATCCAGACTAATCAAAGTAATATGAAGTTATTAAGATAATTCAAGTAATCCACTTGTAATTCAGATAATCCAAAGTAGTTGAGGTAATCTAAGTATTTAAGTTGTAATCCAGAGTAATCCAGCTATGACGGAGTAATTCAGGTAATCCAAGTAATCTAAGTAATCCAATTGCAATACTTGTGATTAAAAGTAATTAAGGTAATCCAAGTAATTAACTTGTAATCCAGAGTAATCCAGATATTATGGAGTAATTCAGGTAATCCAAGTTATTCAATTGTAATCCAGAGTAATGCAGATATGATGGAGTAATTCATGTTATCCAAATAATCCACTTGTAATCCTTATAATCAAAAGTAATGAAGGTAATCCAAGTGGTTAACTTATAATCCAGAGTAATCTAGATATTATGGAGAAATTCAGGTAATCCAAGTAATCCACTTGTAATCCAGAGTAATCCAAGTATTATGGAATAATCAAGATAATCCAAGTAATCCACTTATAATTCATGTAATCCGAAATAACTGAGGTCATCCAAGTAATTAACTTGTAATACAGAGTTATTTAGATAATTCGGAGTAATTCAGGTAATGCAAGTAATCCACATGTAATCCTTGTAAACAAAAGTAATTAGGGTAATCCAAGTGATTAACATGTAATCCAGAGTAATCCATATATTATGGAGTAATTCACGTAATCCAAGTAATCCACTTGTAATCCTTGTAATTAAAAGTAATTATGTTAATGCAAGTGATTATCTTGTAATCCAGAGTAATCCAAGTATTATGGAGTAATTAAGATAATCCAAGTAATTTACTTGTAATCCAGAGTAATCCAGTTATGATGGAGTACTTCAGGTTATCCAAATAATCCAATTGCAATCCTTGTAATAAAAAGTAATTGCGGTAATCCAAGTAATTAACTTATAATCCAGAGTAATCCAGATATTATGAAGTAATTCAGGTAATACATGTAATTAACTTGTAATCTTGAGTAATCCAGATATGATGGAGTAATTCAGGTTATCCAAATAATCCAATTGCAATCCTTCTAATCAAAAGTATTTGAGTTAATCCAACTAATTAACTTGTAATCCAGTCTAATCTAGATATTATGGAGTAATTCAGGTAATCCAAGTAATTAACTTGTAATCCATGTAATCCAAAGTAACTTAGGTAATCCAAGTAATTTACTTGTAATCCAGAAAAATCCAGTTATGATGGAGTAATTCAGGTTATCCAAATAATTCAATTGCAATCCTTGTAATCAAAAGTGATTGCGGTAATCCAAGTAATCAAATTATGATCCAGAGTAATCCAGATATTATAAAGTAATTCAGGTAATACATGTAATTAACTTGTAATCCAGAGTAATCCAGATATGATGGAGCAATTCAGGTAATCCAAATAATCCAATTGCAATCCTTGTAATAAAAAGCAAATATGGTAATCCAAGTGATTAACTTGTAATCCAGAGTAATCCATATATTATGGAGTAATTCAGGTAATCCAAGTAATCCACTTGTAATCCAGATAATCCAAATTAGTTGAGGTACTCCAAGTATTTAACTTGTAATCGAGAGTAATCCAGATATTATGGAGTAATTTAGGTAATCCAAGTAATTAACTTGTAATCCAGACTAATCCGGATATGATGGAGTAATTCAGGTAATCCAAGTAATCAACATGTAATCCTTATAATGAAAAGTAATTATGGTAATCCAGGGATTAAGTTATAATCCAGAGTAATCCATACATTATGGAGTAATTCAGGTAATCCAAGTAATCCACGTGTAATCCTTGTAATAAAAAGTAATTATGGTAATCCAAGTGATTAAATTGTAAGCCAGAGTAATCCCAGTATTATGGTGTAATTAAGATAATCCAAGTAATCCACTTGTAATCCTGGTAATCCAGAGTGACTTAGTTAATCCAAGTAATTAACTTGTAATACAGAGTAATTCAGATAAATCAGAGTGAGTCAGGTAATCCAAGTAATTCACTTGTAATCCTTTTAATTAAAAGTAAATGATGTAATCCAAGTAATTGACTTGTAATTCATAATAATACAGTTATTATGGAAAATAATTAGGTAATTTAAGTGATTAACTTGTAATCCAGAGTAATCCATATATTATGGAGTACTTCAGGTAATCCAAGTAATCCACTTGTAATCCAGATAATCTAAATAAGTTGAGGTACTCCAAGTATTTAACTTGTAATCGAGAGTGATCCAGATATTATGGAGTAATTTAGGTAATCCAAGTAATTAAGTTGTTATCCAGCCTAATCCGGATATGACGGAGTAATTCAGGTAATCCAAGTAATCTTGTAATCCTTGTAATTAAAAGTAATTATGATAATCCAAGTGATTAACTTGTAATCCAGAGTAATCCATATATCATGGAGTAATTCATGTAATCCAAGTAATCAACATGTAATCCTTGTAATAAAAAGTAATTATGGTAATCCAGGGATTAAGTTGTAATCCAGAGTAATCCATACATTATGGAGTAATTCAGGTAATCCAAGTAATCCACTTGTAATCCTTGTGATAAAAAGTAATTATGGTAATCCAAGTGATTAAATTCTAAGCCAGAGTAATCCCAGTATTATGGAGTAATTAGGATAATCCAAGTAATCCACTTGTAATCCAAAGTAACTTAGGTAATCCCAGTAATTAATTTGTAATCCAAGGTAATCCAGTTATGATGGAGTAATTCAGGTTATCCAAATAATCCAATTGCAATCCTTGTAATAAAAATAAAATATGTTAATCCAAGTGATTAACTGGTAATCCAGAGTAATCCATATATTATGGGGTAATTCAGGTATTCCAAGTAATCCACTTGTAATCCTTGTAATAAAAAGTAATTATGGTAATCCAAGTGATTAACTTGTAATCCAAAGTAATCGATATATTATAGAGTAATTCAGGTTATCCAAATAATCCAATTGCAATCCTTGTAATCAAAAGTAGTTGAAGTAATCCAAGTAATTAACTTATAATACATAGTAATCCAATGAGATTTTAATTATTTTCTTCAATATTTGGTGTTTTTTCTTGTTGAAAATTAACTTTATTCACTAAAAATTTAACTGTCCAACGTTTGGTTAAAAATTGATATTTTTTAGTTCAAAAAACATGTATTTTGTTGAAAATTCGTCTTTCGCTAAAGAAAATTTTATATAGACATTGAAGTGCGTGGGCGGACAAAACGGAAAAACATCTAGCTTTCTAACTTTAATCTAATTATTAACAATTATTAAAATTATTAATTCTAAACGCCCGGAACTCAAAATTTCTTTTATTAGTTACTTGCACTCGATGTCCAGGAATGGATCTAGGGATTATTTTTTGCTTGATGTCATCCGACATGAAATACAAGTAATGAGTGAAAGAAAATTTAAGAACCGAACGTTTAGAGGAAAGATAGCATTTTTCACATTTTTTGCGTACAAAGTTTAGAGGGCGTGGGCGATAAGAACACAGTCTTCCGATAAGGATAATAAGAAGCAACGTTTTATATTTTTGTTAGACATCAAGTACAAGTAATTAGTGAAAGAAATTCCAAGATCCGTAAGTTTAGAGGAAATTTATAATTTTTCAGATTATTTGCGCATAAAGTGTAGAGGGCGCGGGTGGACAAAACGCACTCTTCCGATAAAAATATTGTGATAACACTTTTTTTGTGTAGATGAACTTGGAATACAAGTAATTAGTAAAAGAAAATTTGAGAACCGAGCATTTTGAAAAAAGTTATAACTTTTTAGATTATTTGCGCATAAAGTTTGGAGGGCGTGGGCGAACAAAACGCAGTCTTCCAATCATAATATTGGGATAAAACTCTTTTTGGTAATTTCCGACATTAAATATAAGTGATTAGTCTAATAAAATTTGAGAACCTGGACGTTTAGAGGTAAGTTAGAATAATTCATATTATTTGCGCACCAATTTTAGAGGGCGTGGACGGACAAAATGCAGTCTTTCGATAATGTTATTGGGACAAAACTTTTTCCCGTACTTTCCGGCATTAAATACAAGTAATTAGTGAAAAAATGTAAGAACCTGGACGCTTAGAGGAAAGTTCGAATTTTTCAGATTTTTCCGTAAAAAGTCTAGAGAGCGCGGGCGGACAAAACGCAGTCTTCCGAAAAGGATATTAAGAAGATGCGTTTTATTTTTTTATTAGACATCGAATTCAAGTGATTAGTGAAAGAAATTTTAAGAACCCGACGTGTAGAGGTAAGTGATAATTTTTCAGATTATTTGCGCATAAAGTTTAGAGGGCGTGGGCGGACAAAGCGCAGTCTTCCGATAATAATATTAGGATAAAACTTTTTCTGGTACTTTCCGACGACAAATACAAGTAATTAGGGAAAGAAATGTTAAGATACGGACGTTTAGAGGAAATTTATAATTTTTCAAAATATTTGCGCATAAAGTTTAGAGTGCGTGGGCGATAAAAACGCAGTCTTCCGATAAAAATATTGCGAGAACAGTTTTTCTTGTGAAGATGGGCATCAAGTACAAGTAATTAGTGAAAGAAAATTCGAGAACCGAGCACTTTCAGGAAAGTAATAATTTATCAGATTATTTGCGCACAAATTTTAGAGGGTGTGGGTGGACAAAACGCAGTCTTCTGATAATGATATTGAGACAAAACTTTTTCTGGTACTTTTCGGCATTAAATACAAGTAATTAGTCAAATAAAATTTAAAAACCCGGCCGTTTAGAGGAAAGTTACAATTTTTCAGACTTTTTGCGTGAAAAGTTTAGAAGGCGTGGGCGGACAAAACGCAGTCTTCCGATAAAGATATTGCGATAAAACTTTTTCTTTTGTGGATGGACATCGAGTACAAGTAATTAGTGAAAGAAAATTCGAAAACCGAGCACTTTCATGAAAGTTATCATTTTCCTGATTATTTGCGCACAAATTAAGCTCACTGCTCAATATTCCACAGAAATGTAGTCTTTTTGAATCGAAAAATCGCAATTCTCGCGAAATTTTTTGCATCCCGTGAAAAAGAAAAGGAGGACGGCACCTTCAGGAGGAGGATCTCAAATCTCGCTTTCCTCTTGGTACCTGCCTTCTCGACTCCTCGACTTCTCGCGAAGTCTCCCTTCCTCGCTCGGACCCCTTTCTCACATTTTTTACTCTCTCACAATATCTATTCTCTCAAACTGAAATCAGACATCTCGAGCCATCAAACTCCGCGTGTGCCAGGCTCTAAAGACAGAAAAATCTCGTCTCAATTTTAAAACTAAGTACTAGTGAAAAAAAAGGGCAAGAGGAAAGGAAAAACATCGTGCGTCATTTTGAAGATGTGAGTAATAAGACTGCAGAGGTCGGATGACTACTGCGGATTTCCAGGAAGTGGTGACTCGATTTTCAAGACCCATCGCCGATGTCCGTGATTCATCGTCCGGCTCCGTCGGGGAACGCGGCTCGTTCATTATTCCCAGTTTGCCTGCATCCGGGCCGGGACAAACTACTTCATTCGGAGGATGGTTTTCAGTCTTCGGCCCAAGACTGCTCCACATCCGGCGCGGCCACCTTAAAAATACTTCCGGCGGAACATGATATGCCGGCATTAGTGGAATTTCGGGAGCGGAATCAGAATTTGAGGATTTTTGATTTGGATTGTGAGATTAGTGAGATTAGTGAGACTAGTGAGACTGAGGGAAGTGAAGGTGGGAAGTGTACTTCCGGAAATTGGGAGAATGGAAATGAAAGGAGGGAGAAGAAAGATGATCAAGTTATGGTCCCTTCGGGTAAGAAAAATCATTTTTTTTTACGTTTGGAAATTTTTTACCAAGTAGTTCCATTTTTAACAAAAAGAAGACATTTTTAACAAAAATTGCAATAGTTACATTTTCAGTTTAAAGAATTAATTTTTAAAGAAACTTGTTCAATTCTCAACCTAAGAGATAATTTTTCAACTAAAATTATGAATCTTTGTAAAATAACTTAGTTTTCAACAAAGTAATTCAACTTTTAAAGAAGCAGTTCAATTTTTAACAAAAAAGAGGAATTTTTAGCCAAAATTGAAATAATTACATTTTCAGCTTAAAAAATTAATTTTTAAAGAAAATAGTTTAAAGGAATTATTAACCAAGAAAATTAATTTTCAATAAAATACACGAATCTTCAAAAACTGGTCGAATTTTCAACTAAAAAAATCAATTTTTAAACAAGTAGTTGAATTTTCAACCAAAAAGATCAATTCTCAACCAAAAATGGAATAATTAAATTTGCAGTAAAAAAAATAATTTTCCGCAAAAAATAAACGAATTTTCAACAATATGGTTACATTTTTACCAAAATTGAAATAGTTATATTTTAAGTTTGAAAAATTAATTTTTAAAGAAATTATTAACAAAAAAACAAATTTTCAAGAAATACATGAATCTTCAAAAACTAGTCGAATTTTTAACTAAAAAAATTCTTTATAAACAAATGGTTGAATTTTCAACCAAAGATAAATTGTCAATCAAAAATTGAATAATTAAATTGTCAGTTTGAAAAATTATTTTTCCGCAAAAAAACGAATTTTCGACAAAAGTTAAATTTTTATCAAAATAATTAAATTTTTATCAAAATAGTTCTCGATTTTTCAGTTAAAAAAATTAATTTTTTATAAATAAACGAATTTTTAACAATGTAAATAAATTTTCAACAACTAGTCTAATTTTTAACTAAAAAAATCAATTTTCAATAAAACAGAATTTCAACCAAAAAGATAAATTCTCAACCAAAAATGGAATAATTCAATTTGCAGTAAAAAAATTAATTTTCCGCAAAAAATAAACGATTTTCAGCAAAATAGTTAAATTTTTACTAAAATTGAAATAGTTACATTTTCAGTTTAAAAAATTATTTATTAAAGAAAATAATTTAAAGACAATATTAACTAAAAAAACTACAAAAAATCTATTTTTGAATAAATAGTTGAATTTTCAACTAAAGATAAATTCTCAACCAAAAATTGAATAATTAAATTGTCAGTTGAAAAAATATATATTTTTCCACACAAAAAACCAATTTTTAACAACTAGTTGAATTTTCAAGAAAAAAATCAATTTTTAATCAAATAGTTGAATTTTCAACCAAAAAGATAAGTTCTAGATCCAATATAGAAGAATTAAATTTTTAGTTAAAAAAATTAATTTTTCGCAAAAAAACGAATTTTCAACAAAATATATGAATTTTCAACAAATAATCAAATATTCAACGAAAAAAAAAAAAATTTTATTCAAATAGTTGAAATTTCCAACAAAAAGATGAATTCTCAATCAAAATGGAATAATTAAATTTTCAGTAAAATAATTATTTTTCGCAAAAAAAAACGAATTTTCAACAAAATAGTTAAATTTTTACCAATATAGTTATATTTTTTCAGATAAAAGAAAATATGAAGAAAAAAAAAATTTCAACAAGTTGAATTTTCAAGTAAAAAAATCAATTTTTACCCAATATAGAAGAATTAAATTGTCAGTTAAAAAATATATTTTTCCGCAAAAAAACGAATTTTCAACAAAATAGTTAAATTTTTGTCAATATAGTTCTATTTTTTTCAGTTAAAAAAATATTAACAAAAAATACAAATTTTCAACAAAAAACATGAATTTTCAACAACTAGTCGAATTTTCAACTAAAAAATGAATTTTTTATCAAATAGTTGAATTTTCAACCAAAGATAAATCTCAATCAAAACTTGAATAAATAAATTGTCAGTTAAAAAAAAAAATTTCGTAAAAAATAAACGAATTATTCAACAAAATATTTCAATTTTTACTAAAAAAGTTCTCTTTTTTCGGTTAAAAAAATTAATTTTTCATAAAAAAACGATATTTTCACAAAATACATAAAGTTTTAACTTTTATCTTAATGGTTCAATTATCAACCAAAGAGATAAATTATTCTCCACGAAAAATTGAATAATTAAATTTTCAGCTAAAAAAATTAATTTTCCGCAAAAAAAAACGAATTTTCAACAAAACAGTTAAATTTTTACCAATATAGTTCTACTTTTTCAGTTGAATCGAAATTATTAACAAAAAAAACGAATTTTCAACAAAATACGTAAATCTTCATAAACTAGTCGAATTTTCAACTACAAAAAAATTAATTTTTAGTCAAATAGTTGAATTTTCAACCGAAGATAAATTCTGAACCAAAAATTGAATAATTAAATTTTTAGATAAAAAAAATTAATTTTCCGCAAAAAAACGCATTTTCAACAAAATAGTGAAATTTTTACCAATATAATTATATTTTTCCAGTTAAAAAAAAATTAATTTCAAACCAAAAAATAATTTTTTTTCAACAAAGTACATAATTTTTCAACAACTAGTTGAATTTTTAAGTAAAAAAATCAATTTTTGATCAAATAGTTGAATTTTCTTCAAAAATATAAATTCTAAACCCAATATAGAATAATTAAATTTTGAGTTAAAAAAATTAATTTTTGGCGAAAAAAATTAATTTTTAACAAAATAGTTCAATTTTCACCAATATAGTTTTTTTTTCTAGTTAAAAAAATTAATTTTAAACCAAAAAACGATTTTTTCAACCAAATATATGAATTTTCAATAGCTTGTCAAATATTCAACTAAAAAAATCCATTTTCAATCAAATAGTTGAATTTTCTAAAAAAAAGATGAATTCTCAACAAAAAATGGAATAATTAAATTTTCCATGAAAAAAAAAAACAATTTTTCACAACAAATAAACCAATTTTCAATAAAACAGTTAAATTTTTATAAAAATAGTTAAATTTTAATCAAAATAGTTCTCGATTATTCAGTTAAAAAAATTAATTTTTTATAAGCAAACGAATTTTTAACAAAGTACATAAATTTTCAATAAATAGTTTAATTTTTAATTAGAAAAATCAATTTTCAATCAAACAGAATTTCAACCAAAAATTGAATAATTAAATTGTCAGTTAAAAAAATTATTTTTCCGCAAAAAAAAGAATTTTCAACAAAAAGATGAATTCTCAACAAAAAATGAAATAATTAAATTTTGAATTAAAAAAAAAAAAAATTTTCACAACAAATAAACCAATTTTTAAAAAAATTACGTAACAGGGGGGGGGGGGGGGGCAATTATTTACGACTTGTTACCAGGGGGTTGGGGAGGAGTAAAAATTGACTAAAAATGTGTTACATAATTTATGGATGGCCCCTCAGGCGAGCTAGACATTTTTTTTTCTTTAAACAAACAGAAAACGATCTAATCTAAAACATTTAACCAAGAACCGATACTATCTTTTAGAATGACCGTATAAGCTAACCGGGACGACAATCCTACGGGACACGCTTGGGAAATCGGGCCACTCATAATTTCATAATTTATCAATTGATTTCTCCTTTTCTGAATAAAAATCAAAAAGATTTTCCATTCATTCATTCATCTATTCATGCAATTCATCTTATAGAGATTGTTTGGAACAGTTTCGTTAGAAAGTTTTGAAACAAATAATATTTATAAAAGGTTGCCATTTTTATTCTTTTGGTTAAGTCGATTAAAAAACGCTTGCAAAACTTTACTTGCAATTTTGTTTTTGTATCCAGATCACCAATCATTTTTTATATTGTCCTAACAAAATTAACTACAATTTTACCCCCAGATAAGATGTTTGTTTTTTGCTGTAGAAGGTTTTTTATAAAAAGTTCCGAATTAGTAAAGGAAAGTCGGACATGCCGAGAAATTATATACCGAAAGTGGGATCGTCCCGTTTCTTTAAATAGTCACTGTTGAGAAGTTTAAAAATGCCATGCTCGAAGTCAACACATTACATGATTACGTTATGCTTTTACTAAAATTAAATAAATAATGTCTAGTTTTTACTTATCATATTAGTATTACAGAATAGCGGGATTTTCCTTTTTATTGAAACTGGACGCTTTAGCCCCACCCGGAGGAGTAAAGACAGACACACTTTGGATTGCAATAACTAGTTACTTATAGCTAAATTAACTGCTTTAACTTCACGATATGCAAAAAGAAGAGTCAGAAATGATATGTTTAATGCATTAGAATCTAATTGTAATTCCTTCGTGCAATATTATTATTTATTTAACATGTCCCGCCCCGTAACACTGTTTATGGAAAATGATTCTTATTTCTAGAAATGTTCATCTCTCTTCCAATCTAGAGAGTTTCTCATTTTCCGAATAATTTCAACAGCATAAAACAAGTTTACTCCCGGATCAGTGATTTGAGAGATAATTTGTTTTCCCCGTAGTACAATACCTTTCCAGTTGCATAAAAGACCTACTCACCAGGGGGGTTAGATACACCGAGCTTGCTAGAAACACGCGTCCTCCACTCCCGAGTAATCCTATTTCGCTTTCACGATTTTCCCCGGCTTCACATTGTTCCTCAATTCTTTTTTTTTTAAGCAGCAATACCACAATGGTTGGTCCATCACGAATTGGTTCGTTTTCCGTAACGAACATCGTTTTTCCGTTTTTTCTTGCAAGTCTATTAAAAATACTTGAGAACTTTTCACTAAACTAACCGAGGAAAAAGAGCAGGAGATAGAAAAGAGAAAGAGGAAGTGGGTGTTTGAGAGGTGGAGAAGCGTAACAATTTGGTAAAGTTCTCGGCAGTACCTACGTGACTAAAGCCTGAAACAGTTTGTGTAAATTCAAGTTGGCACAAGAGCTATTACAAAGTTCACTTCGGCAATTAACTCGATAAGATGCGAAGAAACCTTCGGCTTTCAAATGGTCCACTGTGCTTGAGAGTAAAACTCCATTACTTACATATCTACATCTACAGACACTTTGAATAACAGAGAGTAGGACTTCACTGACTTTGGCAATATTTAACTCAATCATTGAAGAAAACAAGGAAAATTGAGCTATTTACTTCACTGAAGATGAAGACTTTCAAATAAAACTTTATTCGACAGATAGACAAATTAAATATTTATCTAGACTCTGGTTAGACACAAAGTTCACTTCAGCAATTAATTCGATAAGATGCGAAGAAATTATCATTGAATCGCAGATTATTAAGGTTTTGGTTCTCTTTGACTTCAGTAGGACTTTCGATATGGTGGAGCATGGCATCCTTATTAGCCAACTTAGGGAAATTGGATGCTCAAATAAAGTTGTTGAATGGTTTTCTACTCATCTTCTAGACTAGACAGGAAACAAGCGGTATTCGATTCTGACAACAATATTTTATTTGATTGGCTTCCGCTTGGTTCTAGAGACACTGATCTTAAGCTTTTCCTTAAGCTTGTTAAATGCAACTTTTATGATGACGACCTACGAATATATATTCATTGTGCCCCTTCTGAAATATATTTGTCGATCGGGCAATTAAATCAAACGATTGAGGTTCTCTCTACATGCACCACAATTATTAACAAACTATGTATTAATGTTTCTAAGACGAAGGCCATGATCTTCAGTAGTCCTGCCTATGTTAGTAACATCAACACTTCAGTGTTACATCCTTTAATGTTAAATAGTGCTATCATCCAATACACTAAGTTTGCTCACAATTTGGGTGTCTTCTGCAACCCCTCGTTTAACTGGCAGGAATATGTCTGTCATATAGGCAATAAAATCCATATAACATTATATCTCCTTAAAATTAATAGGAAAATCTTAGATAAGTCCCTGGGAATCTAGGCCTATATTCCCTTTTTTGGACTACTACTGTCCTGTGTACGATGACACGTCTCTTGTACTCGATGTCAAACTACAGAGAGCACTGAATACATGTGTGCAATTTATCTACGACCTGCCAAAATACACATCCATATCACCGTAAATCAGCTCAGACTCAATGGTGACCCAGCTTCTTTATCGTGATCCTTTTATAATTATTATATCAATCTCATAATTATTATATAGCGCTCGTTATTTCACTCACTTGTTCTAGTTATTCTTTACTACACTGTAATTTCAATTTATTGTACACATCAAATGTATTACAGTCGAATTTCAATTTTAGTAATTTCGATTTATGCATTGTACTTAGTTTTGTGTCTTATGGGAAATTGTCCCAGGGCTTAAATAAACTCTAATCTAATCTAACACTAATCTTAAAATTACATTAGTTACATATCTACATCACTTTGAATAACAGAGAGTAGAACTTCAGTTCCTCTGGCAGTATTTCACTGAATGATAGAAGGAAACAAGAAAAATTGAGCTATTTACTTCCCTGAAGATGAAGACTTTCAAATAAAACTTTATTCGACAGATAGACAAATGAAATATTTATCTAGACTCCGGGAAGCCACTACGAAGACATCGTCGCTACGGGAAAGACGCTGTATATTTTCTTAGTGATATATTTTCAGCCTTCGCCTGCAGTTCGCTTTTCCCTCACTCTTTCTTTTCCCTTCCATAAGCGAGGTCACGTTTTCTCAATGATATAGTTATACTCGAAAGTGGATTCGGAAAAACCTGAAGGAGATGAAACGAAAGGTCTCCTTATTCTTATAATGCACCTACTTACACACTAGGATAAGGTTCGGAAAAAGAAATCTAGAGAAAGAAAAATTAGGTCTGCGAGGAAAAATAGAGAAAAGATACGATTTTCTTTGAAGCTCTTGAGGTAAAAAAAATCTGGGACTCAAAAGTCGATGGTGCTCTTTGCTCAGTGGTTTCCTTTCCGTTTTCCTATTTTCTTTGAGGGGAAATATCGCATAAGATACAACGTGAAACTGCCCAAGCTACATCCGAGAAACACGAAGTCATGGTGGAAAAATACACCTCTTTAGTTAATTGTTCTTCCTTCACCGAGGAAACACCAACGACTTTCCGTGCTTCTCCTGCAAAGTATAAACAAAATAAATCTTCTCTCTAGAGATAAAGCGAAAATAATCAAGTTTGGAATCTACTTCATGAATCAAAATAGCGACCACTAAAATGCAAGACTAAACTTTACGTTTCTTCCCCGGTGTTTGATGAAAGAGTTCAATCCTGCAAAGCTGATTTTTTTTTTATTTGAAGCCATTAAAACTAAACTGAAGATTTGAAAATTTTAAATGGAAATCGTAGAAATTTTAAAGATGAAAAAATTATATTCAATTACATGTACATAATATCAAGTATATTTGGAGAGATTGTCCAGATCATCCTAACATCATTCATTTCACTACTGATACTGGTAATTACCAAATGCAAAATTTTCTAAATGGAACAACTGAAATGGTACCGTTCAAAATTGAAATAAACTAACAAGGACTTTTGAACAATTGTAAGATTTTCAAAAGTAAATAGTACAACTTTGGATTGTAATTTTCAACGTTTTAATTTGAAAATTATTTAACTTTGAACAGATTTAGAATTTTCGTTCTAAAAGGTTCCCACTATTAATCATGCATCAATTTCAATCGCTTTTAATTTTCATTTGTTCAAGCCTTCAAAAACGTATTTATAAAATAAATCTACAAATAATCGATTTGGAATAAAGAAAATTAAAAGTACAGAATTTTCAACTAAGGCTTTAAAATGAAACAATTTTAAGCTTAAAGCTTGAAAATGTTACAAATTAAGCATTTCAAATACGAAACAATTAAAATTCAATCATTCAAAATTGTATCTTTTCATGCGATATCAAGTGACATTTCAATTGGACGCGGCTGGACAGTAGGATGGTCCTTATTTTACTTTATTGGGAAATCGTTTGCTCCTACTCCAGATTCTGGTGCAAATGCCTAAATATAGAATGTCCTCTAACTTTTATCCAATTGATTAAAATATCCTAATTTTAAAAAAATTGAACATTTTAAAATGTCCAAAATGGCGGACCCATCAACTATGATGTGTATATATATATATATATATATATCTGTATTTTTCAATGAAATATGTTTAAGCTTTATTGGAAAAGGAAGTCTCATCTTAGAAATCATCCCATGAACCCAGAAGTCCAAAACTAAAAAAAAATCTAACGAAATTCCTTGAATTCCGTGAAAATATTTGTTTATCTCTTGAAAACCGATGACATCCTTTGAAATTAGTTGAAACGTTTGGAAATACCATAAAATCTTTCAAAAAGCCTTGAAATCGGTGGAAATCCCTCCAAATCCTATCGAATTCCTTAAAACCACCTGATATGTTTGAAAATCTTTGAAATCATTCCAAATCTCGTGAAATTTGTATTAAAACTGACAAAATCGCTCAACAGTTAAAATCCGTGGAAATTCTCTTCAATCCGTTCAATTTCATTGATGTATTTAAAATCTTTTAACTCTTAGAATCGTGTAAAATTGCTCGAAGTCTGGGTAATCCTGTGTAACCCCTTGTAATAATTTGAAATACTACATTAAATAAATAAATAATTTGTTTGTAGGTTCTCTACTTTTTGCATATCCTGCTATAATATTTTTTCGTGAGGCTCAGAGTGTAAATCAGATTGCAGGAGTAATTAGCCCGCGGAACAAACGATTTCCAAAAAAAAAGTAAAGAACACCTTACTGGATAAATTAATCTTCTAAAAAGTTTGAATTCCCCGTCAAAAACAAAATTTCTTCTCATTCCCCTTTTTATTCGTTATCCAAAAACCGTGCGGCAATGTAATTGCAATTTTCTGTGAAGCAAATATCAATAATGGGATGTATTTGGTTGGCCTCAATAACAATGATCTAGAGACAATCAATGTTTAAGCTATTAACAAAGTCCGCGCTTCAATTTATTTCAATTGATCGGTGCGCTACAAAAGCGAGCGAAAATAACCGTTGAGCACGTGATTAAAATCGCTTTTAAATCTCATCAATGGTAATTAGTACGTGCATCTGTTTAGCGACCCAATATGTATATTAAAGCTTACCCACCACAACCCGCAGAAGCACCCAACATTTGTGCCTACACCATCAAAAGTATGTACGTGCGAGCAACATAAAACGAGGCCTTTCATCGCAGAACATAATACATAATCGTGCCTGTCTCGGCATTACTTTCACCCAGCCCGATTCAATAGACTTCGTTGACTGAATTCGATACTTGATACCCTATAAATAATGTTGATTGAAGGGCTTTCGACTATAAATATTATTTAATCAGAGGATGGAAAGTTACGTATTGGGCAGAAAGATTCAAAATTATACCTTCCTTTATGAATCGCAAAAATCGGTTATCGGTAGCTTTCTGCATAAAAATTCCAGTCATCGGTGCATTCTCAAAAGGAAGTCGTTATCGTTAGCAATATTACAACCTTACAAGCAAAAAGTGATTCCTTCCTGATGGGTAACGTAAACGTTATCTTTACGTTACCCTTTTAGTTAAGTTCCTTTATCTCTATTCTTTGTCAAAATGTTCTTATGTTGCTCTTACGTAATCTTTATGCTAACACAGAAAAAATTGGGAGTAAGCAGCGTTGCAGGTAATGTGCGAAGTGGGGCAACAGCCGGCAGGGTAACTGTGTCTGGTGTAAGCTCAGCGTGGCGACTCAAAGATTTTTCCGGCAGACACTGCTAGAGGTTAGAGAAATCTTTGGGTTGCCACGATGAGTTTTCCCCAGACACAGTTACCCTGCTGCCTGTTACCCCGATTCGACAATTACCTGCAACGCTTCTTACACCCAGTTTTTTCTTTGAACTGGTTTAAAATGAAGACAGTAACAATATTCGAATTTACTCACCCACTCTTCAAAAGATTCAAATGGAGACACTTACCTAACACAGAAAAAAAAGAGATTTTAATCAGAAAAATTCAAGTTATTTTGAGTTTTACACTACCGTCGGAAACTGTCAGTACGACTAGCGCGAGTATTATTAAAAATCACTGCTGACTTTGTAACATGATTATTCGTTCATAAAAGGAGCGAGAAACTAAAAATCTTGAAGAAATTTCCTGACTTTTGCAAATCTTTTTTTTTTTCAAAATCCCTAACTTTTCACTGACATTTCCCTGGCCTTCGGCCAGTCTGATTTACATATTACAAATTTAATTTAACTTGTCCAAATGTTATGATTTAACAAGAACAACTTGTTTTCTTTCTTTCGTCACTATGAAATTTAATCAAGAATTTTCCACACCAGAGAAGAGCCAAGTGCATGCAGCTTTGAAAAATGTTTTATGCAAGCCAAAAGAGGATATATAAAATTCCAGATCCGCATAGGAGAGAATATAGGCGGAGAGAAAGGTCACAGTGAAATCGAATATGATTGAATGAATATATCGCCGAGACAGAATAAAATTGGCATGCAGCGTCTTTATTGGCACAGATAGCGACAGGCGCGTCGGCACGCGTCTGGTTTAGAAAGTGTTTTCCGATTCTCATTGGTTAACGAGCTTAACCGATGTGCTACGCTGGCGCAATGTAAGAGTGTAAGGCTTCTGTAGGTGCAATGGAAATACTAACCTAAATACCGGCATAGCGATTTTCCTCTCCGCTTTTGTTCCTTGACTGAACACACGCTCGGAGAACTCATCATGCCATCGGTATAGCGAATATTGCAATATTGCTTGGCAATATTAGAAGCGTTGGCGGAACGAAGTGTCTCCTCTCTTAAACTGAACCAGTAAAATTGTCACTGGTTGAATCAGTATTTTGAATTACTATGGGGTAACCAGTAACTTTCCGACTGAGACTGGGCCAACCAGTAAGTGACTCAACTAAAACAGCGTTGCTATACCAGTGACGCCAAACGATAGATTCACCCAGTGATATAGCGCACCACGAGGCCAAGACATGAACCTCCAGAAAATAATAAAATATCACGCATAATATATACGCGTCTTGTACTAGTGTTTGTGTTAGAAAAAATTGGAAGCGGGCTGTAATAACCAGCCTCACTTTCGCCTGAAAGTTAGGATTGCCCCATCACTTTCGCTTGGAAATGAGGATGCCCCTGGCCACTTAGGTTTGACTTTGAGCAACGCGGCACGTTGATGTAATGACGGGTCTTCCCAAACTTAGGTGCAATATATTATATCCTATTTATATTGCAGGCAAGCCCCTAACTTATTGTTGTGAGAGTAAATTGCGGCTTTTAAAAGATAATTTTGCAAGGGTTAGCACAAAATTGATGAATGATAAGTTTTAAACCTAACCATCTGACGGACGCCAACGCGTACGACCAGGTGACTGCTGGTACTGGGTAACCAATGATACTCACTGATTAAACCAGTGAACCCCACTGATTAAACCAGTGACCGAATTCGACTGAGTAAACCAGTGAAATAACACTGATTGTCAGTGACACACTTATGGCTGTTTCAACCAATGAAATTTCACTGGGTATCAGTGGGATTTCACTGGTTCTATTTAAGAGAGTCCAAAATGTGCAGTGTAGAGTATTATACACCACCAAGTCCCACGACGGCAAAACGTCCTTCGCAATTTTTTTTCTCAAGATACAACGACGTATAATCATGCTGAATATACCACCGCGATGTCACCCTACGCTTGTATTAACTGGGACAACGTGACGCGTAAAGCAAAAAGAAGTTTATGCCCAGGGATCATTGTAATCAGTGTTCTTTGACGGAGAACAAAGGAATAACATCTACAAAGTAGATGTTCACCCTTGCCTTCAAGCAGGTGACACGGAAACAGTACAAATTCCTTGAAAAAGTATGTTTCTTAATTCCCCATTGAGATACTGAAGATCATGTCCAAACTATGAGGGGAGGTGTCAAAAATCATAACTTTGATCATATACCATACCACATTGAATTCGATATGAAACGCTCAAGATTTCGATTCCAAATATATTGCATTTTTAACATAATAGTTGAATTTTTATTTGAAAAATATAAATTTTCTATAAAAAGAGATAAAATTTCAACGAAAGAGTTACGTTTTCAAGCTATGAAGTCGATTTTTGTTAGAAAATAGATGACTTTTAAACCCGAAATGATTAATTTTCAACAAAAAGGTTACTTTTTCAACCAAGGAAGATCATTTTTATACCAAAAAGTTGAATTATTAACCAAAGTCAAATTTTGAAACAAAAAAGATTAAACTTCAAGCCAAAAAGACGACTTTTTTTAGAGGAAAGTTGAACTTTGAACTAAGAAAGATAAATTTTCAACGCAGAATTTTTCTAAAAAAAAAAAGATTAATTTAGAATCGAAAAGGACGAATCTTCAACAAAACAGTTAAGTTTTCGAAAAAAATATGACTTTTTAATAAAATAGTTGAATTTTCAACAACACAATTAAAATTTCCATCAAATAGTTCAATTTACAAAAAAAAAAGGAAAAGAAATTATCAACCAAACAGTTACATTTACAAGCAAATAGTGAAACTTTCAAGCAAAAAGGACGATTTTTTTAAAGGCAGTTAAATTCTCAATCCAAAAGGACACATTTTAAATAAAAAAAGACGAATTTTCAACAAAAAAGTTTAATTTTTTACGAAAAAGATGACTTTTTAACAAAATTGTTAATTTTTCAACAAAACATGGAATAGTAAAATTTTCAGTTGAAAAAAGTAATTTTTAAACAGAAAAAAAAAGTTTCACAAAAATAGTTAAATTTTCAACCAGGGGTGAATTTTCAATAAAACATCAACAACAACAAAAACGAATTTTCAACAAAATAGTTGAATCCTTAAACAAAACAGATTAATGTTAAACCAGACAGTTACATTTTTAATCAAAAAAGATTAAATATCTACCGAAAGAGATGAATTTTCAACACAAAAAGACCAATTTTCTAAAAAATTAAATTTGCAACAAAAAAATAAATTTTCAACAAAATAGGTAAATTTTCAACCAATAAAGTGAATTTTGGACAAAGTACGGAGTAGAAATTTTAACCAAAAAACTATGAATTCTGAATGGAAAATTTAACAGTTGAATTTTCTCAACAGCGATCAATTTTCAATTAAAAATGGAATATTCAGTTAAATTTACAGTTAAAAACTTAATTTACAACAACAAAAAACAAATTTTCAACAAAATAATTAAATTTTCAACCAATAAAATTAATTTAAAAAAAGTATTTTAACTTTCAAGCCGTTTTCTACCAAAAAAGATAACTTTTTAACAAAATAGTTGAATGTTCAACAAAATAATTTCGCATCTAAGCGAAAAAACGAGATAAAGGCGAAGTTTTTTGGAAACAGGGCAAAAAGATAAATTATTTAAATAACGAGAAAAGAGGGGAATGGGGGAAAGAGTGGTAAGTCTGTATTTGATATAAATCATATTCATCATTTTCCCCAATATTACATGTAACACTCAAAAAAGTACGCGATGTTTCTACTTTCCCTGACAAAGAATTGATCAGCCCATGCAAATGGTGAAGAGTTTCACATTCGTACGAAGCCGGAAATGTAGATTTATGGAAAATGCATAGAGGTGCTCTCGGATGGTAAGGAGTACTTTTAAGCGCGCCATTTGTTTTGCGACACACCACAGGTAACATCGTGGCAACCAGGTTTTCCTTCTTTGATGCTGGCAACTCGAACGGACATAGCAATTCATTCGTGTCACGAGCCCGAAGGGAATGTTTAATTCGACGACATTCTGCTTGATTTTTTGCTGCACTAAACGTAAACGTAAAAGCTGGAGATATTGCCGTAGACGTATAGAGATCCAGAAAATGTCGATGAAATACGGCAAATCAAACGAAAAACATTGATATATTCCGCTCCTTTCATCTAATTATGGATGTGCGCATCGCGAATTGCCTTTTCGAGGGAATAACTTTTGGTAGTGCGCATTTCTTTTCCACTTAGGTATTTTGGTATACATATGTATAAGGAAAGAAAAATTGTGCACTTCTTTGATCAAATATAAAAATAAGTTAAGTCATTACGAATTTACTAAATTGCAAGGATTCAAAGTGCTGACGCAGCCTCGAAACGAATATCATGTTTCTCGAACGGAAACGCGAAATAGGATACTAATTACGCAGGATAGGATTATTTGCTAATTATGTATGTTCAAAAATAGACAGTTTCACAGTAAGCCCCGGGATATCGAACCGTTGCATATCATGCTGATTATCAACTTCAGATCAAAATGATTCCATTTTTCGGATCCAAAATTAATTTTTACACAACTTCATTCATATTTGTCGAGTATCAGTTGTTACACTTTTTATTGAAAAACACAGGTTAGACCTGGCCGAAATAATATTGCTGAAGCAAGGAATGTTTCAGAAAATTTTAAATTTCAGGGTGGGAGATAAATTCCAATTTTTCTATATTGAACTGAAAAAACTGATATGGCTCTGAAAATTAATTTTTTTCTTTCTAAAACTCTTGCATTAAATTTACCTAGTTCCGACTCCTACTTCTAGAAGATTTAACACTTCTTAGAAACAACATTATCAACAAAAAAAGGAAGTTAAATTTTCATTAAAAAAAAATTAATTTTCAATTAAAAAAAAAAGTTCGACGAAATAGTTAAATTTGCAACCGAAGAGATCAACTTTTAACTAAAATAATAAACCATCAAATAAAAAAATGAATTTCTAACAAAGGAGTTCCACTTTCAACCAAGACCTTAAATTTGTAACCAAAAAGATAGATTTTCAACCAAGAAGTTTAATTTTCCACCAAAAAATTTCTTGAAAAAGATTTTTCAAGAAAATACGTGAATTATCAACTAAAAGTAGGAATCTTCAACTGGAATAGTTAAATTTTCAGTTGAAAAACAAAATTAATTTTCTACCAAAAAAGTGAATTACCTACAAAATAGTTGAATTTTTAACCAAAGAGATAAATTTTCAACTTAAATGATGAATCTTTAAACAAAAAAGAATACATTTTTAACAAGGTCTGTCTGGAAAGTATTCGACTTTGTGGTGCACCAGGAGTAAGAGTTAATTCTGGTCAATGGCGATGATATCCCCTTAAAAGTTCTCCCCTTTGAAATCCACAGCCTTCTTTAGTGATCCCCCCACTTTCGGAAGCGCTCCTTAAAGTATCATTTCGGAATACCTAACAGCTGCTTCATTGCATTCTGTTCTATTTCCTCTACGACATGAAATCCTTTTCCTTTTAGAGGATACTTCAATTTGGGAAACAGCCCGAAATCACAGGGAGCCAGGTCAGGACGGCATGGGGGCTGCCGAAGTTGTGTAAGGCCATGTTTCACCAGAAATTGCTGAATAAGTTGTGCTGAATGATCGGGCGCGTTGTCATGCTAAAGGATCCAGTTACCACATTTCCACAAATCAGGCCGTTTCCTTATTAACCTATTTTTCTTACTGCGTCACGTAATCGCTTCAGAACTTCCTGATAATACTCTTTGGGAGCGTATTCACGGTACACAACGCCCGTTGCTCGCCTGCTTGAGCGAGGGTCACTTTCCACTGAAGTACGATCGCTTTCAAATGGCCTAAACCACTCTTTAATCTGAGTATCACTCATATATTCATCACCATAGACTTTCCAAACCATAACGATTGTCTTCGAACATAAATGGCCAAGTTTTTGGTCAAATTTAAGGCACATACTTTGCTCGGTGCGTTCCGTCATCCTGAAATGCGACTCGTACGTGGCTAGACGTTTGTGCAACTGCATACGCGAGTCAACTGAAGATTCACAGGCCTGCCACTTGGTAAGGGGTCTCACAGAGGTCGCAACCCTAACTAGTAAATACCTGTTTTGACAATAGCTGAACTAGGTACAAAGTTAGAGCACAAGGTTGGATACTTTCCGGACAGACCTAGCAGAAAACGTAGCTATTCTTAGAGAATTTTGTTGATAAATAATGAATGCATGAAAGTGGAACAAGATGCTGCGAGAAAAATTGCATCCCAGGTACCCCTGTATGTTCGAACCCTCTCGCGTTGATTGAAGGGCGTAGAATAGGGCCGGTGGGAGGGTCCGTGCATTTGCGAAACCGGATAACAGAGAGCTTCAGTTTACCAGAGTGGAGGACGATGAATACATAGTACATACGGTCGAGTTCCAGCAGCGTTGCACACCTGTAGCTCTTTCAAGCGCAACGTTCAATCGCGAAAATCGAAAAACTCGCGATGTCACTGCCCAATGAATATACCGAGATAACTACATATGTACATAATATATATAGCGAGTGTTATGTCAATCCTATTTTCCTAACAGGTCGTTCACATCCATGCCCAGTATAATTTTTTTTCCTTCATATTTTCATATTTGATGTAATCCACGGGAGTTTAAATCAATCCCAGTTTCATCAGTTTTACATATTACCAATCTAATCAACAAAACTAAGAAGAGGAATTAATTTCTTTTTCCTTAAGATAAACAAATGGAAAATTATTGTTACGTTCTTTGAACGCCATTTTTGTACCCCAAATACTTCTGTGATAGAAAATATTCAACTAAAGTTATTGAATAATTAAGGAGTTAGCGAACAAAACATGATAAATCCATTTCAGATCATTTCTTATCCAATATTTTCGAATTATTTAACCTATTCGCTATTCAAGTTGGTTGAATCAAATATTTAAAGCTATAGAAAAAAGTAGTTACAGGCGAATATTATTATTATTATTATTATTATTATTATATCATTAGGCCGTTTCCCTTTCGGGGTAGGTGTGAATTTCTCGGTTGGAAAGTAGTGATGTGTGGATGGGTATATAGGTATAGGGTAGATAGGTATATAGGTTTGAGATATAGATATTTTAGATTGATCTAGAATTCTCGTGTTACTTATTTAAATAACACGTTCATTCCGCAACACTGCTCACAGCAACTACACTTTTATTGCCAACCTCAAGCGTGTACTGCCAGCCCTCTAAACCAGTGACGCATGCGCACTGTGCCCCCTATCTCTGTTTCTCTCGGGAGCAAGAAAGATAGGTAGATCGTATGCTCACGGGTGAACCTGGCATTAAAGGTGTAGTTACCGCAGTCAACACTCGGGGCGGTTTATACAACATGATCGGTCTCCTTTTTATTACTCCGTGCGTCGACGCTACGTCGACTTATGAGTCTAATTGTGGACAGACCTTCACTCTGTTAACACTGGACATCAGTCAGTCGTCTACCAACAGAAGTATCAAAATAGTTATTGACATATCGGAAAAATTCGCTACAAATTAGTTACATTTTAGTAATCTTTTAGTGAGCTTCAGAACATAACAAAAATATTACTAGATTTCATACGTCTGAATCAAAACATGTAGGGCGCATGAGTCGTGTTATTATAACATAGCTTATATTCACCTATAATATAACTATTCAATATAAAAAATACATTTTAGACGAATAATTACCAATTAATTAGGTGCCGGTAATTTTCTAGTCCATTTAAATTCATATTTTATAACTTTTCGTAGCAGAGTATACATTTTGCGACCGTTTTCTGTCCTTTTAATTCTTGAGATTTAAATCCTGCCACAGTATTACACTATATTATGTAGTTTTTCCCAATTTAAGACATAAGCATTTATTTGTTTTTGTTCATTTGCTATTGTGAATGATTTAGTTCATAAAATGAAATCAATTTGCAAAGTAAGGTTAAGTGTATGCACAATTTAGCATGTTCGCCATCTTGAAATATAACTTACTGGGTTTTCTACGGGTTTCGACGTATATCACGTAGAAAACGTATTATACGTCAAAAACTCCAGAGTTACGCGTAACTGACCAACCGTCATCTCCACTCACGGTGCTGCCGCTAAGCTGAGCTTGACAAACCGCCGTCTCCATAGAGAGCGTAGCCCAGTCCGCCGCTGTTATAATGTCACCTAAAGGCTCATTTACACGCCTGTTGTGAAAATTCTCTAAGCCTCACTCTATCATGTGACAATAGCTTAGGTTTATATTATTCTAGAAATTCTCCAGATATTTTCCTCGGACAGTTTGTAGAATGACATAAACTTATGATATTGCCACATGTTAGAGTGATAGGAAAAGAGTCTTTCCAACAGAGGTGTAAATGAGCCCTAAGTATAGCATCAGCCTGAAACATATTTTTTTTGCGTGACGAAAAACCCAAACATAACCTAAAATTTTTCATACTTTTAACCTTTCTTTTGAAACTTATCACCGATTCTATTATTTTAAATTAGGTATTTGAGGTTGGGTGGGGGAAGTCCAATATGTCTATTCAATTAAATAATTAAATCAATAATAAATTTGTAACGATTTTATTATTTAATTGAATAGCTTTTAAAAATAGAAAATAATATCTAAATACACTTATGGTGAAAAATAATTTTTTTCCAAGTTATAAAAAGAAATTAAGTTCCATACCATGTAATTGGTATTATGGCTTAGCCCTCAGCGTGCAGACATCTTGCTAACTGACGTCACAGCATGAAATACCTCATCAAAATTTGATCGTTGTGCCAATTATGCTACTGCGCTCGGTCGGTTAAGTAATCTTGTTCAAGCACATTGTAGAAAAGGCAAGTACTGATCCCCAAATTTCAATAAATATGTGTCTGCCCATTATCGAAACATTGCTAATTAACCATTGACATGCACAGATTCCTGCAATTAAACGGAAAATAATTTATTTCAAAATTTACCGAAAAGTTTCCGCTGTGACAATACTATCTTCGGAAATTCCCAAGCTGAAACTTTACGTTGTCTTTTTATCAATGCACCTACTAACTTCAAAGAGAATGGCGACTTTTAAACCCTGTGTCTGCTGTAAAAATTATTTTGGCAAATAAAGTGTGGTTAGTGGACAATTTGGCGATTAATTCAGTAATGATTCGCAAGTATCATCTTTTTGCAGTGTTTTTTTTATGCGGAAATATAGAATAATTTGTTCTTCATTGCTGCTTATTCAAATGTAATGTCAGCAAGTGACACTTCGCCGTTGTTACCCTCATCCAGGGTAAAGTCAGGTATACTTTACCCACTTATCAATTACCCTGATCGACTTTACCCTCCCAGTAAAAAGAAAATTATTGATGCGACTTGCGGCGAATTAACATTTTGGAATTCGCCCGAATTCCGCTTTCTGATGCCTCGAGACGCGAACCAGCGATCCTAAGCGTATAAGTCCAGAGGGCGAACACTGAGCTACGGGACTCATTGATATTTATTTACAAAGGATCCTTTATGGCCATTGCGTTGGATATAGCTTACGAATTCGATTGAATAGGCCAGCCTTTAACTGTATTCGAGCTGATGAATTCAGGCGAATTGAAGCTTGACTTTAAATCTCGCGAATCAAAATGAATTGGCCGACACTGAAGTTAATTCGTGCTGACACATTCAAATGAATTAGATCCCCTAAAAATTGTTCACCGAATTTGGGCGAATAGCAGATTTGAAGATAGAATTACTTATTTCCGAATTTAGAAGAATTCATGGCCTGCTCTAATTTGAGCTTGTCGCAAAGCGAGATTCACAGAGGCTCTAGCGAATCCATCTCAATTAGTTTATTTTTACTGGGCTGTAACCTAGCCCACTTTACCTAGAAATAACTATTACCTCAACCCCAGTTTTTTCTGTGTGCAGTTACGGCTGTTTTTATTTGGAGGGCAGCAGTTATAGAAACATCAACCATCAAGATAACGACGAAAACTGACTATATATTCAATCTCCTACACCTAAAAATGCTGTAACCTGCCACATATCTGTATCATTCTTTATCGCCAGTCTTTATCATGCATTCACATGCACCAGATACCAGATTATCGTGAGAAACTAAAATCTTCATCACGGAATCGACAATTATCGTTAACCAACAAGAGAGTTGTAGGAAGACGTCCAATACGAACTAAATCCCAAAACTATTCTGTATTTATAAAAAGCCCCACACTTCCTACCCCTCGATATCTATGCATTTTTAAAACTGCGTCATACCCCAAATAAGGACATATCACGATCTCTAATTACTGATTGATTATTAAATTTTACAAATATTTACCACAACATCTAGAACTTCCTACCACACGATATCTACGAAGGGATACCATCCATTTTGACAACTAGCATTCGTCATTCTCCAGATATGGACATAACACGATCTCTGATTACTGATTGGTTATTAAACTTTACATACATTTACCACTACATTTAGATCTTCGCACCCAATGATATCTAAGAAGGGATACCAGCATTTTTTAAACTACGTCATTCTCCAGATATGAAAATAACACGATCTCTGATTACTGATAGGTTTTTAGACTTTAGAAACATTTGCCAACTACGTGATTCTCCAGATATGAACATAACACGATCTCTAATAACTGATTGTTTATTTAACTTTACTTTAATTTACCACTACATCTAGAACTTCCTACCCCACGATATCCAGAAAAGATATACCATGCATTTTGTCAACTCCGTCATTCTCCAGATATGAACATAACATGATCTCTAATTACTGATTGGTTATTAAACTTTACATGCATTTACCACAACATCTAGAACTTCCCATCCCACGATATCTACGAAGGGATACCATGTATTTCGCGAACTGCGTCATTCTCCAGATATGGACATAACACGATCTCTAATTACTGATTGCTTATTAGACTTAACAAACATTTACCATAACATCTAGAACTTCCTACACCAAGATATCTACGAAGGGATACCATGCATTTTGGCAACTAGCATACGTCATTCTCCAGATATGGACTTAACACGATCTCTAATTACTGATAGGTTATTAGACTTTACAAACATTTACCACTACATCTAGAACTTCACACCCCACGATATCTAAGAAGGGATACCAACATTTTTTAAACTACGTCATTCTCCAGATATGAAAATAACACGAACCCTAATTACTGATTGGTTATTTAACTTTACTTATATTTACCACTGCATCTAGAACTTCCTATCCCACGATATCTAGAAAAGATATACCATACACTTTGCCAACTACGTCATTCTCTAGATATGAAAATAACACGATCCCTAATTACTGATTGGTTATTTAACTTTACTTAAATTTAACACTACATCTAGAACTTCTTAAACCACGATATCTGCGAAGGGATACCATGCATTCTGACAACTAAGTCATTCTTCAGATATGGACATAACACGATCTCTAATTACTGATTGATTATTAGACTTTACAAACATTTACCACTACAAAGAGAACTTCACACCCCACGATATCTAAGAAGGGATACCACGCCTTTTTTAAACTACGTCATACTTCAAATATGGACATATCACGATCTCTAATTACGGCTTGGTTATTAAACTTTACAAAAATTCACCACAACATCTAGAAGTTCCTACCCCAGGATATCTACGAAGGGATACCATATTGTTTTTAAACTTAACATGTATTAACCACTACATCTAGAACTTCGCACTCCACGATATCTAAGAAGGGATACCATTCATTTTTAAAACTACTTAATGCTCCAAATATGGACATATCACGATCTCTAATTACGGCTTGGTTATTAAACTTTACATACATTTCTGATAAATCTAGAACTTCCTACCCCACGATATCTACAAAGGAATAACATTGAATAAAAAAAATCTATTAAGAAATACAAATTAAAAAATGTTAGGTTACAATGAACTTAAAAGAAAAAATAATTGAGTATTCTAACATTACGTCACACTCGGTCGGTAACGTCGAAATCTATAAGGCTTTATCACTTGGTGGAGTGCAAAGCATTGTTTACATAGAAGTTTGACTAAAATTAATTTTTTTAGACAAAAGCAATTGAAAAATTGTGATATAGCTTTGCTTTTCGGATAGAAAAGCCATGTCTCTAATTATTGTTGGCAATTTGGAAAGTGTGCGATTTGGCAATCCATGAAGACAAATTTTAATGTGCCGTGATTGAGGTTATAACCCCAATTGCCGGCGACTTATAATTATAAGTCATAAGACTTATGATTTGTTGAGAAAGACATTTTTAATTGAAAATGCCGCAAAATTGCGTTGCGGTAGGTTGCAAGATTCTTTTCCGTATAGTAGGATTATCCTCTTTCCATTTCCGGATTTGATTGGAACTAATAAATCGGATGACTTGCAAATCACTGTTAATGAGAGACGAAGTGATTGGATGAGAGCTTTAATTGAAACATGATTTCTCTGAAAATAAACTGAAAAATAGACGAATTTGTTGAAAACATTTTATTTCTGGTAAGTTAGAAACTGTATTTTAATAGAGCATGTGATGGCAGAGATTTTGAAGTATAAAACTCATTAAACCGGTGAGCATTGTACTCATAAATTGTGAAGTTTCTGTCATTAAGTTTTTATTCTTACAAGTTAGACACGTTATAATAAGTAAAATATTTCAGTATTTAAAGCTTTCATTATTAATACGAAAGTAGCCATTAATGTCTACAATTTTGAAATCAGTGGTCAGTTATAAATTACGATTTGCTGGTTTATAGTTGAACTTGTGTTGGCCAACAGTCATAACGCAATGCAACCTAACCTTAATCACGGCACATTATAATTTTTGTTGATGGATTGTCAAATCGCACACTTTTTAAATTGCCAACAATAATTAGAGAAATGGCTTTTCTATCTGAAAAGCAAAGCGGTATCATAATTTTTCACTTACTTTCGTGTAAAAGAATTCATTTTAGTAAAACTCCTATGTAAACAATGCTTTGTATTCCACCAAGTGATAAAGCCTTATAGATTTCGACGTTACCGACCGAGTGTGACGTAATGTTAGAATAACCAAAATTTGGATTGTTGAAACTAACAAAAACTAAAAATCGAATCTTTTGTAATAATTTTGTAAATTTGTGCAGGGCCTATATTTAGTATAAAAAATATTGGAGACAAAAGTGCAATTAAATACGAATAAAAAAATAAATGAAGCGATAGACTTAATAATAGAAGGAGATGATTTTAATGGCGTACTTAGCCAAGATGGTTAATTTAAGAGCTAACCAAGAATGTTGTAGAAAGGTCATTACAAGATGAAATTTCTGAGCATTAAGGATAATAGCAAATATGCAAAGATATTGTAAACGTAGATGCGGTGCGGGTTTAGTTACCCGCGATAAATATAGACGGCGCGTCCGGCGAAAATTGTCAGTTCACCTCTAGCCTCCGCCACCCGTCGCTAGCACCAATCGATATAGTTTGCCAACAGCCACTTGGAGCGCTGTAAGCAATTCTCATCATACTCCTCGAGCAAAGATATTATTGGCAGGAAAGAGACTGAGAATGCTAGGAATGGAATTGATAGCCGCAATAGCTTCTCCTTATTACCGCTTCCTATCACCCTGTCTAAAACTTTTGAAGAATATAACGGCGTAATCAACATTAGCCAATTAATGACAAAGGCAAACCAAAAGACTGCCAAAATGGCTTTTTTTACATGTATGAATCGCGTCAACTAACGGATTTGTAATCTTAACCCCATGATATCTAAGAAGGAATAACATGCATTTTAACAACTACGTCATTCTCCAGATATGGACATATCACGATCTCTAATTACTGATTGGTCATCCTAATTTACATACATTGGCCGCTACAATTAGAACTACACCCCTTTGCTACTTAGGAAGGGATTCAGTGCCTTCGGACAAAGATATTATCTTCGGACCACTGTGTCATTCTCCAAGTATGCACGTATCTAAAATACTCCTTTCTAATTGGATATTTAGATTTTTCCCACTCTTTCACATAACCGACAAGGGACGCTTATTGGAACCTAGACCTAACCCTACTTTAATATCACTCGACCATATATGAATCTGAAGAAGGGCAACGTACATAAATACAGCGGATTATGAAGGAGAAATCAGTTTAGAAGGCATCATCAGTTTATGTTTAAAACCATCTACAGTTAACGACCAGATTAGATGGTGGCCATAAGCAGCAGCGGACCAAGAAAGTCAGCCCGTCAAACTTCTACCATTAGAAGTTTCCAATATTTCTTAAATCTCTGAAAGTTAGAATCTGCGGAAGTTTTAAATTCAAAGCTGTATCAACAATCAAAAGGACACCTGTGACAAACAGAAGGACGAACAGAGTACAGAAGTATTGACCTTGTTACATCAGCCTACTGACCATTATTCTTATCATCATTCACCATCTGCAGACCCCGTCCAGGGTCAGGAGATCTGATAGCCTAGACACGTTCCGTTTCTGCGACTAGAGGGTAGAAACTTCTAGCACATTTAAAAAATCTGCCAGTACCAAATTTATTAACACCTCTTTACGACTTTCTCTTTACTCCTGTAGATTGCTAATAAGTTATCATTACTCAAGGTGGACTAAATCAAACAAGGTCATCAATGAAGCTTGGTCAAGAAGAGTATCCAACCGTTTCACAACTGATGTATCAACTTAAACTTTTTATATTCCTTATTCTAGTCATTGATCTAGTTGTATTTCATTAAATAAATTTCAGTTTATTTCTGGTCATTTCGCAGTTATCCTCATCCCAGTTTTCTAGTTTTTAAAAATTCGATTCTAAAACGGGGAACCATCTTTTAATTGAATAAAATATAAGTTAAGTTATATCTCTTGGGACATAACAAATTATTTATAACTTTTTTTTTTTAATCGGACGAAAAAAATCGTGTAGTAAAAATACTAACTTGCATTTTCAAAAACACCAAGAGCAAGGATGAAGAAATGTAGCTTATTCATGTTCGACGAGTAACTGTAACTTTTAGAACGTACGTCGATATTTATACGTATTATTATTTTTTTATTTGAAGAGAAATGGAGAGGAAATCCCAACTGGTAGAAATAGTTTGCATAAATCTGAAAATGATTGTAAAGTGGGAAATTATACTAAAAATTTTATTGTCCATAACATAATATCGTTTTACGCTAAGAATATATTGCAGAAATGCGTTTCTCCGTATAGAAGAATATTTATTTAAACATAGGGGCCTGAGAAACCGTTCCTTGAAGTTAGAAAAATTTCTCTTCAAATAGCAATGTTGATACAGAATTTAAAAAAAAGTCAAACAAAATGTTTAAAGAGACAATCTTTAATCTGGAAAAAACAAAAGAAATGTTTAATTAATAAGTTGCGGAGGGGATGACACCCAAGCACCTCTAAAAATTTTTTTAAATTTTTATATTATTTTGTATTTTGTAATTTACACCGATCAAACATATTTAGTTTATTTACTTACATCTTATTTATTTATTTCTTGTATCCATTTTTTTAAAGCGATGGTATATAATATATTTAATATTCGAGGGGAAAAATAATTTGTAAAGTTTATTTTTTTTTAATATTATATAATTATCATTTTTCTAAGATTCTTGATCAAATTCAGAAAGATTTATGAAGATTTAAGATATGTCAAATAAAAATCAGAACAAAAAAGATTAATTTTCAACCAGTTGAATTTTTTATCATAGAAGATTAAATAATGCTTTTCCAAAAGAGATGAATTTTCTACAAAATCGTTTAATTTTTTAAACCAATAATATAAATTTTCAACAAAATAGTTAATATTCAACCAAAAAGATAAATTTTTAACAAAATAGATCAATTTTCAATCAAGTAGTGGAATTTTCAACCAAAAAAGATTAATTATCAACAAAAAATGTAATAGTTGACATTTCATTGAAAAAATATTTTAATCTTAAATCAATAACAGATTAATTTTCAACAAAAAAGATTAATTTTCTTCAAAAAAAGACCAATTTTCAACAAAATAGTTACATTTTTAACCAAAGAGATAAATTTGTAACTAAAATGATGAATTTTCATACAGAAAAAATTGAATTTTTGAGAATGTAGATCAACTTTTCACCAAATATTTAAATTTTTAACAACAAAAATTCTCAACAAAAAATGTAATTTTGATATTTCAACTAAAAAGTATTTTTAAATGAAATCAAGAAGAGTTCATTTTAAAAAAAAAATCAACCAAATTATTCTATTCTGTTCAACCAAATTATAATTTGCAGGAAAAAATAATTTTTAATACAAAACAACAATTTCGAGTAACGTTTTATTTTTTAAGATTACTTGTTTTCTGTGTTTTAAAGTTATATAAATATAGTTTTCCTAGATTTCTTGAGAAAATTCCAAAAAAATGTGGAGATTTCAGATATGTAGAATATGAATATATTTACTTCTATTTTATAAAATTTCAAAAATCCTTCAAGATTTAAAATATTTTTAATCACTTAAAAACTTATAAAATTTCTAAATATCTTCTAAAATGACTCGAATTATTCCTAAAATTGCCTTTAAATCTTCGAGTTTATTTTTTAACGATTTTGGAAAACATTTGAAATGTTTACAAATCTTTGCAGATATTCACTTGAAATTGATTTTTCAAAATAAAAAATCACTCATTCTCGAAATATGCACAAATCTTTTGGACCAAGAATTATTGATTCAAATTGATCAAATAATTTCATATTTAATTAGCGAGCAATTTATTTTATACCATTTTTTGTCTATGTTTTTTCCCCTATCATGAACTGAAACCAGGATTTTTTATCTTACAATATACTCATTCAAAACACAAAATCTCTCCTAATCTTTTTTATTTCGAAAAAAGATAATACATTCAACTATTTCTGTCAGATTATTAAAATTGTAAAAAGGCGTTAGTAAAAATATCTCAGAGTAAATAAAATCCAAACTCAAATACAGATTGCAAACATGATTAAAAACTTTGTAAAGAAAGTTAATCGAAAATAATTAACTATTTCAAAATCAGTTCCTTTTTTTCGACCACAGTCGAAGGAGCATTAGGTTTTTGGTTCACGTTAAAAACAACCGACACCTTCTTTGGTATACATTCTGTGGTCTTGCAAGCCACGACATCTAAATTAATTCGAATCTGTTGTTTTCCTTCTCCTTTTGGAATTTTCACAGTCGAAGGCGTTTTAATATCGCCCATTAAATTCGATCCACTCCAGCAAGCAGGCAAAATTAAAGACCATCTCTGAGGCGCCTCGGAATTTAATTTCAAATCAGATTCGAAAATCGGTATAAGTTCAATTTTCAATTCTCCTCCATCTGCACTGATTGCTGTATCAAATTCGAATTTGTGGTCGGTTTTGCTCTTCTCCTCTGGCAAAACAACGGTTATCTGAAAAGAAATCGAGATCATTATTCGATATGCAGAGAAAAATTTCTTTTTTATCTAACTTTTTACACCCTAGAGAGTGAAAAGTACTTTTCACGCCCTTGGGAGTGGAAAGTGATTTTTACGCCATAGATCCCGAAAAGTACACTTTACCTACGAGGGAGTGAAAAGTACCTTTTGCGCTATAAATAGTGGAAAGTACTTTTCACGATATAGGGGGTACAGTGTACTTTTTATGCCCTAGAGGGTGAAAACTGCATTTTACATACTAGAGAGTGAAAATCACTTTTTACGTCCTAGGGGGTGAAAAGTGCGTTTTATGTCCTAGGGAGTGAAAAGTACTTTTACATCATATAGAGTGAAAAATACTTTTTTACGTCCTAGAGAGTGAAAAATACTTTTTTAAGTCCTAGAGAGTGAAAAGTACGTTTTACGCCCTAGAGAGTGAAAAGTGCTGTTTAGGCCTTTGGGGGTGAAAAGTACTTTTTACTCCCGTTTCATAGCTGCAAATTCTTGAAGAATTTAAAAAAACATCTTTACAATAATTTAAAAAAACTTACCTCGTGTATTTTCTGAGTCTCGATATCAACTGCTTTAATCAAGTGATTATTGGTATCGGCAATGTAAAGTATTTCGTTATTAGGGCTCAGTGCTAATCCACTCGGTTCGTTGAACTGAAACGAAATAAAAAATACTAAATAAAAAAAAATACAACTTTATCAATAACAGGTTTTTACAGGACAAAATGCTCTAAAAACAGGGCAAATGAGAAGAGTTTTAACGAAAATAGGGGAATTAATTTTTTTAAATAAAATTAATGTGAGTAGTACATTAAATTTAATTTCAAACGCTTTGAATTCCTAACATTTCAAGTAAAAATTTTGCATTTTCAACAAAATAGATGGATTTTTAAACAAATAGTTGAATTTTCAACCCTTTTTAGCCAAAAAAAAAACAATTTTTTACAAAAAAAGTTACATTTTTAACGAAATAGATGAATTTCCTACCAAAAAAGACAAATTTTCAACCAAAGAAATTAATGTTTACCCTAAAATAGGATAATTAAATGTCCAGTAAAAAAATTAATAATTAAAATTTTCAACAAAATACATGCATTTTCAACAACATAGTTAATTTTTCAACTGAAAAAGCGAAATTTTAACAAATTAGTTAAATTTTTAACCAAAGAAATGAATTTTTATCTAAAATGATGAATCATCAATCAAGAACATTCATTTTTAAACAAATAGATGAATTTTTTACAAAAAAGACAACTTTTCAACAAAATACATAAATTTTCAAATAAATAGTTCAATTTTCAACTAAAAAAGCGAATTTTTATCAAACTAGTTCAGTTTTTAACTAAAAAAGTTGTTAATTTCAATTCCATAGCAGTTGAATTCTTAAATAAATAGTTGAATTTTTAACCTTTTTTAGCCAAAAAGCCCAACAAAAAAATCTACAAAAAAGTTCAATTTTCAACGAAAGAGATAAATTTTCAACTAAAATCATGAATCTTTAACAAAACAATTAATTTTCAACAAAATAGTTCAGTTTTTAACTAAAAAAGATGTTAATTTTAATTCTAAACCAGTTGAATTTTCCAGAAAAGACGAATTTACAAAAAAAGAGTTGAATCCTCAACCAAAACAGATTAATTTTCAACAAAACAGTTACATTTTCAACAAAAAAATATTTTGTAGTCAAGAAAATTTTTTTTTTTAACTAAGTTGTTCAATTTTCAACGAAAATCGGAGAGTTAATTTTTTTAAATAAAATTAATGCGAGTAGTATATTACATTTAATTTAAAAAGCTTTGAATTTCTAACATTTTGAGTAAAAATATTCCATTTTCAATAAAACAGGTAAATTTTTTACCAAATAGTTGAATTTTCAACCCAGAAGATTAATTTTTTATCATAAAAGTCCAATTGTCAATAAAATACATAAATTTTACACCAAACAGTTTAAGTTCATGTCAGATAATTGCATTTCAACAAAATAGATCAATTTTTAAACAAATAGTTTAATTTTCAACTAATGTGGTTGTAAAAACCACAAAAGATGAATTTTCAACAAAATACATGAATTTTCAACCAAAAAAAGATCCATTTTTAACCAAAAATGGAATAGTTAAATTTTCATTTTAATAAATTAATTTTCAATCACAAAAGACGAATTTCCAAGAAAATAGCTGAATCCTCAAAACTGAAACGTATTAATTTGCAACGAAGACAGATTATTCAGTTAAGAAGAAAAAAATTTCAACCAAATTCTTAAATTTTCTACAAAACAATTAAATTTTCAATAAAAAACATAATTTTAAACCAAATACTTAAATCTTCTGCAAAACAGTTGAATTTCGAAAAAAAAGATAATTTTTAACCAAATAGTTGAATTTTCAAATAAAAAAGATTCAATCAAAAATGGAATAGTTCCATTTTCAACCAAAAAATAAACGAATTTTCAAGACAACAGTTACATTTTAAATTAAAGAGATTAATTTTTAACTATTAATAAAAGTTCAACAAACAAATGAATTTTTAGCAAAAATGCAATAATTGTTAAATCCACCAAACAAGAATTTTGTAATCAAAATAGTTGAAATCCATGAAAAAAGACGAGTTTTCAACCAAATAATTGAATTTTTTATAAAAATAGAAAAATTTTCAACTGAAAACATTAATTTTCAACCAAAAATGTAATAGTTACATCTTCAGTTCAAGAAAAAATATATTTTTACCCAAAAAAAAAAAAAAATTTCAATAAAATATTTAAATAAATAGTTAAATTTTCAACCAAAACAGATAAATTTTCAACAAAACCATAACATTTTTGACCAAAAAAGATTTTTCAATCAAAAAAGAAAAAATGTTCTACCATTTTGTTGAATTTTTAGCCAAAAAGACCAATTTTCTAAAAAAAAAGTTATTTTTTAACGAAAGAGATGAATTTTCAACTAAAATGATGAATCTTCAACAACAACAGAAAATAATTTTTAACAAAGTAGTTCAATTTTTAACTAAAAAATATGTTAATTTTAATTCTACCAGAAAAAAACGAATTTATAAGAAAATTATGAATCCAAAAAATTAATTTAAAAAAACACAAATATCTAATAATGTAGCTCAACTTTTAAACAAGTAGTTAAATTTTCAACCAAATGAGATGAATTCATGGCAAAAAATTTAATAATTGATATATCAACCAGGAAAGAATTTTTTTAATCAAAATAGTTGAAATCCACCAAAAAATACGATTTTTCAACCAAATAATTGAAGTTTATAACAAAATTCCGAATACAACATCACTGCCAAGGAGAAAGAAAAGGAGGAAAGGTATCAAGACCTTAGAAGAGAGCTGCAACGACTATACCCAAAATATTCGGTACGAGTAATTGTCCTTGTGATAGGTGGTCTCGGAGGTGCGCAACTATCACTGGTTCGTAACCTTGACGCCATACCCGCGGGCCAAAAATATGCCACGGCACTTGCGAGATGGATTACTGCGGTCCTTCTGGGAGCCGATGTCTTTTTTTAGATGACAGTTGCTCCCAGCTTCTTCTCTTCATTTGCGGCTTGTTCATACAGCGCTTGGGGAAGCGCTCTTCGTACATATCCAGTTTTTGAGAAGTAGATAGCTTAATTGCGCAAAGAATGATGCGAAACGTGCTGAAGCTCTGGTTGTTTCTGGCAACACAGAATGCGCGACAGCCTAGCCGTAATCTCGAACACAGGGCAAGTCGGAAGCGATCCACTTTTCGTCGGACTCTCGACCGCGTGGGTAAAATTTGTATTGTGGTCCTGACGAGGAGCCGATCTGCGGACATTACGTGAATATTGTTAATTTGACGAATGTGTGACCGTATTTGGATCCAGTTGGAATATTTCGCTTAAGTTAATTTAAAAGAAAACATTCCTTGCCGGTTGGGATTCGACTGAGCTGGCGTCCAGCAAAAATCTTAATTTTGTTTATAAAATGTAAAATTAGGAGCCTTGGCATCCCCGAACCAGGCCGCGGCAAGTGAAGGGACGATTTTTTTCTCAGTTAAGTATAAATTTAACTATTATTTAACTAACCAAAACTTCGACAAAATTTTGTTTTGTCACATTT
This sequence comes from Andricus grossulariae, assembly GCA_011634705.1. Taxonomy (NCBI): domain Eukaryota; kingdom Metazoa; phylum Arthropoda; class Insecta; order Hymenoptera; family Cynipidae; genus Andricus; species Andricus grossulariae. Next base: position 227,020,296 of record JAABKJ010007545.1, read on the forward strand.
GGCGCCCAAAGTGGGGCAGTTGGGTAATTTCAACGAAAATTGTATAAAAATTTAAATTCTTTCGTAGATTCATAGCGTCGGAATGTGCATATTGCTTATCTCTCCAGAAATGAAAGCTCTGTATGCGTGTATGTGTCATGCTTCTCTCGGCAACCGTATAATCGGAGCGTGTTTGTAAACACAGGCTTCGACTACACTAAGGTTATTTCTCGCATCTTTTCCTTGTAGTTACTATTTGGAATCTTTCGCAATTAATGGAATAGAAATCACGTTTCATTATGATTTTTTGTCGAATTGAAGCAAGGATCGGTTTCCTTTTGATTATCTAAATAAAAATTAAAATACATCTCATCGACCAATTGTTGCTTGATCGATCATTTGTCCTGAATTTTTGGTGCCTTATATAATATTTGGATGAAAGACAGGCCTTGTTCTGATTTTTTGTTTGAATAATTAAGATTGAATTTGTTTTGATCAATTTATTGAATTGTGTTACAGGTTTGTTGATGGGTCTCACCCTGATTCATCAGCGGGGTTGATTTTTCAATAGGTTCAAACTACCTTGGGACCCTGTCCTGCTTATTATTTTGGGGTTTGAATTTGATGAATTGTCGGCTAAATTAAAATCGAAATTTATTTTGTCGATTGATTTGGGTTATGCCCTAGCTTTTCATCTGTAAGTTGATTAGATAATTATTTAGGATTTAATTCTTTCTATGTATTGAATTGATCTCGACTCGACTCCCTAAAAGCTTTGGAAGCTAGCCGTCGGCACCACTTAACCAGACGGTTTCGTTGGGACAAAATATCGAGACGATGACCGACCACGATATGAGCGAGACAAACACGGAAACGCAGGTCCCGATTAATGTCGAGCCAGTTACTCACACACCTGACACCGGTTTCCCCATGGGTGCGGGAAGAGGAAGGGGAAGGGGCTCACGTGCAACAACTTCTACCCGCCCTGGGTCAGTTAATCCCGTCTTATTTCAGAATTACAGTGTCATAGAGCGTAGAATTGAAACATTGACAATCCGATTCGAAGATGTAATTTCTCAGCAGAATGAGTTGTTGGAGAGGCTACTTTCGTCGAATCGAAAACAAGATGGACGAAGTCACGTTATCAATCGCGTCGACCCCCCCCCCCCTCACGTACTTTGCTAAACGAAAGGTCCGAAGGGGGAGAGGTCTCACCAAATATGCCCTATGATAGTTACCATTCGAATTATTTTGCCGATGACGAATCGAACCCGGATGCTACTCGGAATCCTCGTGGTCGTCATTTGGATTCCCAATTATCAAACCCCTCGCCCAACTCGGGAGCCTTTGCTCACTTCGGTACAGATCGGGATGCAGCCGAGACCTTGAGACTCAGGCCGATCGTCAGTCCGTCGACCGTAAGAAATAAAATGGGTTGGTTGGGAAGCGAACTTAAAAAAGTGCATTTTGAGAATGAAAATAGAGTGTTTCAGCCATGAATTCAGAACGCGGGTTTTTGACTCACTCGCGACAATAATTATTCACAAAACACATATGTGAATAATTTAGATTTTGGAAGTCAAATCACAGTTCCGCGGTTAATTAGGATTGAGGTTGGTGAACCAAATACCAATGGGCAAATAGTGGACAAGAAGATTTTCGTCTCGGAACAGCGATATCGCGAAATATTTGGTCGAGGATGAATTAAAGACAATCGATGAGAACTCCGAGAGAGAAAAAGTCACAGACTTTAACGCTTTTTAACCTAAATCAACAACAAACCATAAGAAAGGTCTTAAAGTTCAAAACTGGAAATCCATGACTCGTCAGAGATTTTAACAGAACTTGGACAAGTTTCAGGGCAAATTAACTCAATAAAACACAATAAACAAAGTTCTTGTTAAAACCCCTGATGACGACCAAATAAAATCGGAAGTATCAAAACCTCTTTTCGACCGGTCTAAACTGTTCTGTTTCAATTGTGCGAAATTAGGGCATACGTTGCGCTTTTGTACGTCAGAGCCGCAAATGGATTGTTGCAGGGAAGTGCCAAAAGCCCGCAGTAATTTCCCCACAGATCACTGAAACTAAGGGAATAAGTGAGGACATTCAAAGCATTCTTCATTCAAAAGGGTCATTGGTACACAAAAACTAATTAACATTAGCCAAACTAAAATTTTGGATGAGGTCGACAAGTTCGCGAATAAAATAGGGTTCGTTGGTCCTGATCCACTGGAGTTGCGATTGTTGAACAAAGCTCCTAGTGACTCGGAAGACTCTGGTAACGAGGTGGAGCATGTTTGACATGCAAAGCAGGAGAGATCGTTTGAGGAAACTATCGCCTCATTCTCATTTTCAGATGAGAGCTCCAAAGAGGACGTGACTGACTCAGACAGCCTTAAAGAAAAACCAACTTCTTTTAGAACCTGCTTTCCAACTCGACTTCCTCCTTGCGTCATCCACGGACTATCACAGAGGAGAATATATCGTCCTGGCAACGTGACTCATGAACCTAAAAGGTCAATTAGGATACTTGTCGAAATAGCCAATTTCGGTGAAAAAGTTCGCGGCATTGCCGACAGCGATAGTGGGAGATCATTTCCTAGCGAGTCCGCTTAAAAACGAGTCAAATAATTCCAAACAATGGTTTAGCGTCATGTCGGAATTGTCAGGAGATTTAATTCTTGGAATGGACTTCTGGCTTAACTTTAAGGTGGTAGTAAATGCATTCTCGCAAACTTGGACTTTAAGTGGTAGCAAAAATCATTACCTGTTGTTACATAGTTCCACGACGCTGAATGAACTCCAAACGCTCTCAATTGACGATACTAAACGTCTGCGAAAATGTTTGGACTCTAAATTCGATAAATTCGACAAAGTATCTACTGGCGAGACTCATTTGGAAAAGGGTTGGAAAAGGGTTATGTTTCATGGAGTCATAGCGAATGGGCATGTCCGCCGGGTGTCGCTCCTAAAGCAAATGGCCGGCTCAGGTTTTGCATAAATTATCGATCCCTTAACCAAAAAACAATTAAGCCAGCATATCATCTTCACAATATGAGGTCTATCTTGTCTCAACTGCACCAGGCCAACATAATTTCTACCCTTGATATGAGTGAAGCTTTTCACCAAATCCTTATGGATGAAAAGAGTGGGAAGTACACGGCATTTCCAGTAAAAGGAAAATGATTTCTGAAGTGGAATAGGATGCCTTGCAACCTAGCCGGAGCACCTTCGACATTCCAGCAATTAATGGATCTTCTAAAATGAAGATATCAGGAGCTGATCTCCGAGAGAAAATTACCTGGATGAGCACATTGCCATTTTGTCATTGATGTTCGAGGTTTTTAGGGAGGCTAAGGTGATCGTAAATTTCGAGAAGAGTAGCTTTGCCTGTGCGGAAGTGGAATTTCTTGGGTATCTTGTCGCTGAATTCGGTATGAGACCGAATCCGGAAGAAATCCAACCAATAATCGACTTTCCAGTCCCGGGGGATTGGACTCAATTGCGACAGTTAATTGGTATCGTAAATTGGTGCCACAGACATTTGAAAAATGTGGCCAGAATTCAGGGACCGTTGAACAAGTTGACAAGTCCAAAGGTTCCGTGAAGGTGGACCGATGTTGAACCGAAGGCATTTGACGACTTCCAGAAAGCCCTTATTAAGGCTCCTCGGTTGTACGTCCCAATTCCTGGACAACCCTTCATTTTCTATACCGATGCTAGCGACTTTGGTTTGGGTGCGATTCTCGTCCAAAGGGATCCCGAGACGGGAATTGAAAACTTGGTTGAGGTTTTAAGTCGATCATTGAGAGGTGCGGAGTTGTATTACACAACCACGGAAAAAGAGTGCCTTGCCGTGGTTTCGTCCGTCGAAAAATTGAGGTGCTATTCGGAAGGTATGCCGTTCAAGGTCGTTATCGATCATCAGGCATTGCAGTAGCTTCATGGATTGAAAAGTCCCATAGGTCGCCTTGCCTGCTGGGCAATCTATCTTTATCAGCACGACATAACAGTCGAACATCGACGTGGAACCACAAATGAGGCTCCTGATGCACTCTCGCGCATGTTCAGCGTCGATGATGACCCGAATGGGTGGGGAAAGGTCATCGAAAAAACCATCCAGGAGCGAATTCAATTGAACGCGATTTCTGATCAGGACTGGTATCAGACCAAATTCAATCTCGTCAAAGGTCAACCCGATAGATTCTCGGAATGAAAGATCGATAACGACGAACTGTTCTATTATCGTCCTGATTACGAAAAATGTTTGATTGATGACGAACATCCATGGAAAAAGGAAGTCAAACCTCGTGACATCATGTCTATCCTTCGAGAAAACCATGATGTTGCTCAAGCAGGACTAAATAAAAGTTTCATGGAAATATGTTTAGTAAAGCATTTGTTTTTGTCTGACATAAATACTACTTTTCATACTACTACTTTTCATCAAATTTACAATTTTCACATGGATTTATTTGCTACAGTCCGAACGTTATGTGTGAATATTCTATGTAAATTCATACATTCAACCTTGTACAAAAAAACCTCAGAGGTTTTACTGTCATGATTTTGGTCAAAAAATGAACTGTACCTTTAAAAGTATGTGTTTCAGGAAAAAATATTGTACGCAAACAATGTAGACCTCAATCAATTACAGGTTTGTTCTGATAAACATTTTTTGAACTAGTCAATACTGTGATTGAGGTCAGCCTGTGGGTTGAGACTGACTTAAAAGTTATTAAATTAAATGAGAGAGGGAAACTGATTTACAAAAGGAAAAGCAAAGTAATTTCCAAATTTAAGAGAAGGTTTATTGCTAATACTGTATACATTGGAAGTTCGCGTCTTATTCTAGTCATGTGGGTATTGGGATTTTTGAGCTTGAGATGTAGCTGGGGGAGGGTATCGCGTACCTTGGTCTCGCGGACCGTGCTTTTATGGGCTTCGCTTCAGCAGCGGCGCAGCACTCGCGACGCAGCTGAGTGGGGGTTTACTAGCGAGGATCGTTTCGTCGATGTCGCTGGAAGGTAGTTTCGCGCGATTGGTTCGCTCTCGCCATCCAAAAGTCCACTAGCATCGGACGAACAGCTATACCGCGCTTGCGCTGTAGGTTGCAAGTTGCGCGACTCAGTTTCTTCTTCGAATAACGGGTGAGGTTAGGATGCCCAGGCGACGAAAGAAAGAACCATGGATGTTTGCCAAATATTATTCGTGGTTATAAATATAATTTATAACCATGAATATAATTTCGCGGACATCAGTATGAAAAATGTCATTCTTTTAAGTTTGAAATTCAACTATTTGGTTGAAAACGTATCTTTTTTAGTTGAAAGTTAATCTACTTGGTTGAAAATTCATCTTTTCGGTTGTGAATGTTATAATTGAACTTTTTTGTTCAAAATTCATTTTTTCGGTTTGATATTCGTCATTTTATTTAAAAATCCATCTCTATAGTTAAAAATCAAATGTTGTAATAAAACTTTATTTATTTTATTTTTGTTTGAAAATGTATCATTTTTAATCGCAACTGTATTTACTTTCTTGCTAAGTCTTTTTTCTCCGTAGAAAATTAATCCTCTTGGTTGAGAATTAATCTTCTGGTTAAAGATTCATCATTTTAGTTGAAAATGCATCTTTTTTCGTATATATTTTATTTCATCAATTAAAAAGCCTATTTTTTCAGTTGAAAGTTAATTCTTTTTGGTTGAAAGAATAGTATTATATTTTTGTTTCAGAATTCAACTTTTGGATTCAAAATTGTATTATTTGCTTGAAAATTTAATTGTTTTGTTGAAAAGTGAACAACGTAGTTAGAAAAACATTCGTTTCGGTCGAAAATTCAATTGATTCTTTGAAAAGTTAACTATTTTGTTGAAAATTCATTTTTTTTTGTTTTAAATTTAACTTTTTTAACTGCAAATTTATCTGTTTCATTTTTAGTTGAAATCTGGTATTATTTAGTTGAAAATGTAACTATATTATTAAAAATTGATATTTTTGTCAAGTAAATTATCCAGAAGTGGGAGCTGGATCCAGGCAAATCCAAAGAAATACTTCAAGTAAGAAAAAAATAAATTTCCAATATAGGAAAATTGGAAATATAAAGGAAGTTGGATAAAAAATAATTTTGGATCCGCAAAAGCACAATGATATAGTTTTTTGAATTACCTGTATCTAAAAGTGAAAAAACACATGAAGAAGCATCGATGTTTCGCCGAACCTAAATTCATACGTCAGTATCGTCGAGGTCAGATTCAATATTAATATCTCCTTTTCCGTCTGTGTCGCTCGGGGTATGAAAAGCTGGACCACCTCGTACATGAGTGTTTGAGTTTGATAAATTTTGGTCAATATGGTCATATATCCGGAAGACATTCCTGAAAAGTTTCTCATGAGATGTGACCCGTGAAGAGGCAGAAGTACCGACTTGGGTTCCTTCTCCAGTATTGGAACATGTATTACGTCCGGATGCTTAGCCATGCCAAAAGGGGAACCTCTTCACGAGAGCTACTGAACTTTTAGTACACATAAGATATGAATGTGGTCTGTCTATCCGAGAGTTTATCAAAAAATATAAAAATAAACGTTGATCATAAAGCCTTCGGCTAGGATTTCTGTTTATATGTTCCGGGCAGTTTTTCGGAATATGGTCATCATACATACTGATTCGAGCATATGCAACTGCTTTTTGGAAAAAGGGAGAGCACGTACACAGTATATCAGACAGTCGAACTTTCAACCAAAAAGAATTGTCTTTTAACTAAAAAAGTAGGATTTTTAACTAAAGAAATAAAATATCTACTGAAAAAGATGCATTTTCAACTGAAATGATGAATCTTCAACCTAAATATTAATCCTCAACCAAGAGGATTGATTTTATACAGAGAAAAACGAATTAACAGCGAAATAAATACAGTTTCAACTAAAACTTATACATTTTTAAACAAAAATGAAATAGTCAAAGTATCAATAAAACATTTAATTTTCAACTATAGATATGCATTTTTACTTAAAATAAGGAATATTCAACCGAAAAAATGAATCTTGAACAAAAAAGTTAAATTATAACATTCACAACCGAAAAGATGAATTTTCAACCAAATAGTTCAATTTTAAACCAAACATAACATTTTTTCATATCATATTTCAATTTTGAACAAAATACTAATTTTTTAAACAAAATTAGCTGAAATTTCTATCAAGTGATGAATTTTTAACCAATGAGATAAAATTTCTACCAAAAGAGATGAATTTTCAACCAAAAAAGATTACATTTTAGAGAAAAATGGAACAGTTAAATATCCAAGTGAACAAATTTTTTTTTTAAACTTACTTTTCACAAAATAGTTAAATTTTCACTCAGAGAGATGTATTTTCAACTGGAATTATGTATCTTCAACCAAAAAATTGAATTTTTATCAAACGAGTTTAATCTTAACATTTTTCAGCCAAGAAGATGAATTTTCAACCTAGAAGATCAATTCCTTCCAAGAAGACGAAATAAAAAAATATGAATTTTGAACCAAATAGCTCAATTTTCAAATAAAAAAGGTACTTTTTTTAACCAAATAGTTAAATTTTTCATTCAAAAAAGATAAAGTTTTACCAAGAATGAAATAATCCAATTTTAAGTTTAAAAAGTTATTTTTGAACAAAAGAGTTCAATTTTAACATTTTGAACCAAAAAGATGAATCTTTTAGCAATAAGATTAATTTTCTACTGAAAAAGAAGAACCTAAAAAAAGAAGAATTTTCCACAAAAAGTTGAATTTTTAAACGAAAACAATGACTTTTCTAATTTCAAAATTAATGTTGAACAAAAAGGAAACGAATATTCAACACCGTACGTTTAATATTTTTTGTTTAACATTTAAAAAATTAAAAAATACATTTTCAAGGTATTTACGGATCGAACTACTTTGTTAAAAATTGATTTTTTTGTTGATAATTTATTATTCTGGTTGATTTTTTTTTTATAAAATTCAACTATTTTTTTAACTTTCTCGTTTATGGTAAAAAATTAATCTTTTTAGTACAGAATTCATTCCCTTAGCTTGATAATTGGTTATTTTTTGTATTGAAAATTAATTTTTTTAATTGAAATTTGATCTATTTCATGTTTGGTTGAACATCAACCTTCTGTAGTTGGAAATTCGACTATTAGTTTGTAAATTTCCGTATTTTGTTGGAAATTAGATTGAAAAGTCCATTAAAAATTAAGAAATTTGATTAAGAATTCATGAATTTTGTTACTGATTATTCTTTTTTGGTAGAAAAATAATCTTTTTGATTGAAAATTAATTTTTTTTGAAGAAAATTAGCTTTTTAACTGAAAATTAATGTTTTTAACTGAAAATTGAAATTTTTGTAGTAAGTTTTTTTGTTTTGTAGCAAATTGACCTTGCTGGTTGAAAATTCAACTATTAGGTTGAAAATTCTATAAGGAATAAAATATTTGATTGAAAATTCATGCATTTTGTTCAAAATGATTTTTTGTTTGAAAATTTATCTTTTTTAGTTAAAAATTCATCTATTTGATTAAAAATTTATCTTTTTGTGCTGAAAAATTAACCTTTTTGTTTGAGAAAATTCAACTATCAGGTGGAAAATTCTATTAAAAATTGAAATAATTAGTCGATAATTTGTGTATTTTGTTAAAAATTAATATTTTTTGGTAGAAAATGACCCTTTTGGTTAAAAATTAGTTTTCTTATTTGAAATTGATTATTTTAATTCAAAATTTGAAATTCATTTCTTTCTTTGAAAATTATTTTTTTAATTGAAAATTCATTTTTTCAGTTGTAAATTCAACTAACGGAAAATAAAACTATTCTATTTTTTGTTGAAAATTTATCTTTTTAAGTTCAAAATTCATCTATTTTGTTAAAAATGTGTCATTTTTGGTAGAAAACTAACACTTTCGGTTGAAAATTAAACTATTAGGTTCAAAAGTCTATTAAAAAATAAAATATTTGATTGAAAATTCATGTGTTTTGTTAAAAATGATTTTGTTGTTGTTAAAAAGTTATTTTTTTGTTGTTGAAAATTCATCTATTTGAATGAAAATGTATCATTTTGTACTAAAAAATTAACCTTTTTGGTTGAAAATTCGACTATCAGGTGGAAAATTCCATTAAAAATTAAAATATTCGGTCGATAATTCGTGAATTTGGTTAAAAACTAATCTTTCTTGGTATAAAATTAATTTTTTTGGCATCAAATCAACCCTTTGCTCAGATATTTAATCTTTTTGGTAGAAAATTTATTTGTATGGTTAAAAATGTAACTATTTTATTAAAAACTTTTTTTTTCGCCTAAAAACTTGTTTCTCTGACAGAAAATAAAACTATTCTATTTTTTGTTAAAAATTTATCTTTTTAAGTGGAAAATTCATGTATTTTGTTTCAAATGTGTCTTTTTTGGTAGAAAACTAAACCTTTTTGCTGAAAATTCAACTATTAGGTTGAAAATTCTATTAAAAAATAAAATATTTGATTAGAAATTCATGTATTTTGTTAAAAACGATTCTTTTGTTGTTGAAAATTTAGATTCTTTAGTTGAAATTTCATCTATTTGTTTAAAAATGTATCTTTTTGTGCTATTTTTGGTGTATTTCGTTAACAACTAATCTTTTTGGTATAAAATTAATCTTTTTGGTATAAGATTAACCTCTTGGTCAGATATTTAATTTTTTCGTAGAAAATTAATTTGTTTGGTTAAAAATGGAACTATTTTGTTGAAAATTCATCTTATTTGCTTAAAAACTTGTTTCTCTAATTGAAAATAAATCTTTTCTATTTTTTGTTGAAAATTTATCTTTTTAAGTTGATAATTCATCTATTTTGTTGAAAATGTGTCTTTTTTGGTTGATAACTAACCCTTTTGGTTTAAAATTTAAGTATTAGGTTGAAAATTTTATTAAAAAATGAAATATTTTATTAAAAACTCATGTATTTTTTGAAAAATGATTTTTGTTGTTGTTGAAAATTTATCTTTTCAAGTTGAAAATTTATCTTTTTAAGTGGAAAATTTATCTATTTGATTAGAAATGTATCTTTTGTGCTGAAAAATTCATCTTTTTGGTTGAAAATTTAACTATCAGGTGAAAAATTTCATTAAAAATTAAAATATTTGGTCGATAATTCCTGTAATTTGTTAAAAACTAATCTTTTTTGGTATAAAATTAATCTTTTGGTTAGATATTCAATTTTTTTGAAAGAAAATTTATTTTTTTTTGTTAAAAATGTAACTATTTTGTTGGAAATTTATTTTATTTGCTTAAAAACTTGTTTCTCTAACTGAAAATAAAACTATTTTATTTGTGGTTGGAAATTTATTTGTTTAAGTGGAAAATTCATGTATTTTGTTGAAAATAATTTTTTCTGTTGAAAATTGATCTTTTTTAGTTGAAAATTCATCTATGCGATTAAAAATTGATCTTTTTGTGCTGAGAAATACACCGTTTTGGTTAAAAATTCAACTATCAGGTGAAAAATTCCATTGAAAATTAAAAAAATTGGTCGATAATTCGTGTGATTTGTTAAAAACTAATCTTTTTTGGTATAAAATTAATTTTTTTGGTATAAAATTAATTTTTTTGGTATGAAATTAACCTTTTGGTTAGATATTTGATTTTTTTGATAGAATTTTTTTTTCTCTGGTTAAAAATGTAACTATTTTGTTGAAAATTTATTTTATTCGCCTAAAAACTTGTTTCTCTAACTGAAAAAAAAACTATTCTATTCTTTGTTGAAAGTTTATCTTTTTGTGTTGAAAATTCATCTAGTTTGTGGAAAATGTGTCTTTTTTTGTAGAAAGCTAACCCCTTTGGTTGAGAATTCAACTTTGAGGTTGAAAATTTTACTGAAAAATAAAATATTTGATTGAAAATTCATGTATATTGTTAAAAATGATTTTTTTTGAAAATTTATCTGTTTTAGTTGAAAATTCATTTATTTAATTAAAAATTGATCTTTTTGTTCTAAAAATTAACCTTTTTAGCTGAAAATTCCATTGAAAATTGAAACATTTGTTCGATAATTCGTGTATTTTGTTCAAAACTAATCTTTTTTGGTATAAAATTAATTTTTTTGGTTGAAAATTCAAGTATCAGGGAAAAAATTCCATTAAAAATTAAATTATTTGGTCGATAATTCATGTAATTTGTTAAAAACTAATTTTTTTTGGTATACAATTTTTTTTTTTTATAAAATTAACCTTTTGGTTAGATATTTAATTTTCTTGGTAGAAAATTTATTAGTTTGGGTAAAAATGTAACTATTTTGTTGAAAATTCGTTTTATTTGCTTAAAAACTTGTTTCTCCAACTGAAAATAAAACTATTCTATTTTTTGTTAAAAATTTATCTTTTCAAGTTGAAAATGCATCTTGTTTGTGGAAAATGTGTCTTTTTTTGTAGAAAGCTAACCCCTCTGGTTGAAAATTCAACTTTGAGGTTGAAAATTCTATTAAAAAATAAAATATTTGATTGAAAATTCATGTATTTTGTTAAAAATGATTTTTTGTTGTTGAAAATTCATCTATTTTATTAAATATGATTTTTGTTTTTGAAAATTGATCTTTTTTAGTTGAAAATTCATCTATTTGATTAAAAATGTATCTTTTTTTGTGCTAAAAAATTACCCTTCTTGGTTGAAAATTCGACTATTAGGTTGAAAATTCCATTCGATTGAATTGTTTCCAATTCAACTGTTTGCAGCGTTTTTATCCAACTTGAGATGAAAGGTATTTCTAGGATTTTCTGTGTAAAAGAAGATGACTGCGGCACGATTCTTATAAATGGGGAAAAATGGTCGGAATACCAAGGCATGAAAATATATAGTTGAGAATTAGAAAGCACTCTCCATGATATATCCGGAAATGGACCCTCTCAAACCATAGTACTCTCGAGCGAATATAACGTTCAGAATTTGTAGAGATACATACATATTTCATATGAAAATGAAAACGGAAACAATGTCGAGGATTTTGAATAAAAGATAAAGGGATCAAACTTTGCGAGTGATCAATAGTAGAAGCCAATTCTGGTTTGATTGAAGGTTTTATTTTGTTGGTAGATTGGCCTCTTCGTGAGGAATATATCCGAATTAAATCTATAAATTCCAGGGTTCGAAATCACAGCCAATCCCAGGATAGTCAAAATTAAACCATTGCGTATTACACTGATTTTTAATTTTAGATCAAAATTATACACTTTTGTGGATCCAAAATTAATTTTGTACACAGATTCATTCATATTTCCAATTTTTCTATATTGGGCTATAAATCTCATGTTCGTGAATATGCACAACAAGAATTGAATATCCAACTTTTGTTTAATGAAATCGTTTGGATGTCGTTAGGATGCGTTTGGAAGCGGATTTTTTTTGTTTGGACAGAAAAACTCAAAAATTTACCTCACGCTCTGGAACAAATTTCAATTTTTTTCAAAAATTTGGTTACTAATCGTTTGGATGTCGTTAGGATGCGTTTGGAAGCTCACTTTTAACGTTTGGACGATGAAATTGTGTGAGTTATCGAATAAAAAAGTCATTAGCACCATACTTGCGAGCGGCGCCTTCTCAAGGGGTAGTGACCTTCTTTGGTTAGCCGTAGCCTTAATTCTAATATGGACACGGCTGACCAAAGCAGGCCACTACCACTTGAGAAGCGCCGCTCGCGAATATGGTGCTAATGACTTTTTTATTCGATAACTCACACAATTTCATCGTCCAAACGTCAAAATTCTTAGTGCTTCTTATTTATCATCCCAAATTTTCAACTCGATGTGGCTATTCGTGTGAAAATAAGTTTACAAATAAGAAAATTGTCGGTAAGGTAGGAAGCCGGTCACGTGACCCACTCGTCACATGGCCTTAAGTCTTTTGAAATTCTTTGAGACCCCTTGAAATTTTGATATCCCTCGATTTCTTTGGAATCTTTTAAAATAACTTCAAATCTTTACAATCTTACGAAATTTTTTTAATTCCTTCATATCCCTTGATACCCGTAGAAAAATCCCTTGAAATAAAATGAACTTTATTCCCTAAAGTTCTCTAGAAATTAGTTCAAATCCCTTTAAATCTATTGAAATCTTTAGAAACGTTAAAAATTAATTAAAATAAGTAGAAATGATTTGAAATCCCTTGAATACAAGATAAAAATAAACTTATTCATTAAAGTTATATAAAAAAAAAACCGTTTAAATCCCTCGACAACTATGCAGTCCTTGGAGGTTCAGTAAAATCCTTTAAATCTGTGAAATTCCTTGAAATCTTTCCTTTGAAAATCGTACAAATCCACTGAAATAAGTAGAAGTCATTTGAAAGCCCTTGAAAATTTAAATTAAGTTCAACTTATTCATTAAAGTTCTCTAAAAAAAACCCGTTTAAACCCCTATAAATCTTTCAAGTTCCTTGAAATTCTGGGAGATTCAATCATTGTAAATCTTTCCTCTGAAGGTCATAAAAATCCACTGAAATAAGAAGAAATCATTTGAAATCCCTTGAATATAATTTCAATTCGACATATTCATTAAAGATCTCTAAATAAACCGTTGAAATATCTAGCAGTAATTGAAACCTTTCAAATATTGTGAAATTTCTTGAAGTACCTTAAAGTCTTTGGAATTGCAAGGTGGTAGGCTTTGAAATTTTATTCAATATAATGTATTTTCCAATGTTCTCTAGAAATCCCTTAAAATCGAACTAAAATATTTGGAAATCCTACCAAATTCTTTGAAATCCCTTGACATTTTTTAAATCTCTTGAAATTCTCTAGAATCTGTTAAAATAACTTGAGGTATTATCAAAATGAAGAAGTTTTCTCAAGCATTTTTACAAATTGGGAATGTAGATTCATTAAAGTGCTACCTATTTAATGGTCTCTGTAATTGCAAAGAAATTGACTGATCCAAAGTTACGATAATTGAAATTGAAATGAGCACCTTCTGCAATGTGCATGTAAGCCCTATTAAATGTTATAGAAAATGCTACACAGTTTACCTTAGCTGCTAAACTTTTCTTCTAATTTTTTTTTGACTGAGAGTTTCTTAAAGAGGTTCTCTGAAAATTTCTGAATTTTTTGTCATGTCGTCTATGAAGTAGAACCCTGAAAATATGAAAGAATAGAAAAGTCCGATAATATAGACACTTTCACACCAGTTCAGTTGATCGACGAAATAATTGGAGATCCAATAAAATCCTTTATATCTTGTAAATTTTGTTTCAAATTTCTTTCCTTTCTTTTTTTTCACAAGGGTGTAACGACCATAATAGTTATTTACGAACCCGTTGAAGAGTTTTCAAATTCTGGAATAACTGGTTAACTAAAAGAATGTACAAAAAAAGTATGTAATGCGTTCAACTTCTGATAAATAAGTGAGGAGGACAGGCCTCCATGGCCTCCATGCAATCTCAGGCATGTGAAAAAGTGTATACTTCGAAGTGTGCGTAGAAATTAGGCTCATAAAGTATTAGACATTTTAGTGTGACGTCATACCCCGTCGGTATAATCAATTCCTAATAAAGAATTGTCGTTTTGTAGTTCAGAGAACATTTCTTACACAGGCAATTTCACAGAAATATTTATTTTGGCGTGATAGTGAACGAAAATATAAACAAATGTCCTCTAGCAAAAATTGTGCCAAGCTTAGCTTGAGCACAAAAAGTTTCAAAGTTGGGCCTAATCAATCAATCGGGAGCAAGCTTTAGCAACGACTTGCACGTGTCTCAAGCATTAAGATAGTATTTGCTTTTCGACGACACACATCAGCTCCCGTATTAGGTATTTCCCCCTCGAGTTGTCGCTCTTCCATTGTTCATTGCAAAACGCAAAGTTGAAACCTGCAAATTTTGTAAATTCTGAATCCTTCTCTCTAATTTTTATTAACAAGATCAATCTAACAAAACAACCTATATCTCAGAATTTCTGTTACATAATTAGTAACAAAACTAACAAAACTAACAAAATCCTGAACAGTTGCGAAAGCCATCAAACTTCCTCTTTTGAAAATTTGTTAGCAAGCTTAACATAAGTTAATACCTTTACCAACAAAACAAGTTACTCTTTTTGGTTCCTCTCAGAATTTATGTTACATAACTTGTAACAAAAGTAACAAAGAACTGAAAATTCGAGAAACCTATCAAAATTTCTTTCTTCAAAATTTGTTGGCAAAATTAAAATAACACAGCAACTTTGTTGTTGTTGACTTTAATGTGGGCGGGGGCCGTGAGGCCCCCTCTGGCTCTCAAGCTATAAAGCCTATTTTAGATCTCGTTGGATTTCGTTGTTTCCAATCTTCTGGAAATATATGTCTTAGATGCCAGGCGCACCACATCGCACAGTAAATAACATCCTTCTTTTCACGGCAAAGTGATCCTCATTCACTCTGACAACCTGCACCCTCCCTAGCAGGCCGTAGAGGGAATACGGCCAGACCAGGGAGGACGGAGCGATCCCTCTCAGGTCATCAGTTAGATGCACAGATTCGAAGCACTGCCTTAGTGTATTATGTAAGTGTATGTGTTTGTTTTAATTACTCGGAATCGACCAGCGACCTACCGTAAACACACTGAAACAAGTTTTCAAAAAAGTATCTCGAACTTAAAAAAATTGCGCAAACAGCGGATTTGTTTATGCAGTTCGTTTATAACACTCACATTTTTTATAAAATGTTAATGTTTTGTTCCGGAATATCACTGGCAAACTAATTTAAGGAAATTGAAAAAAAAAAATACCTGAAACTTTAAACAAGTTCATAAACAGCGAATTTGTTTATGCTGTTTGTTTTTAATAACCATATTTTTCATAAAATGTCAGTGTACTACTCTGAAATATCACTGACAAACAAATTGAAACAAATTTCGAAAAAAGTATCTTAAAAATTAAAAAATTGCCCAAACAGTGAACTTGTTTAGGCCGTTTATTTATAACAATAACATTCTTTGTAAAGTATTAATTCGCTGCTCTAGAGTATCACCTGTAAACTAATTGAAACAAATTTCCGAGAAAAGGTACCTCAAACTTAGAAAAAAGTGCACAATCAGCAACATTGTTTACGCCATTTGCTTATTACAATCACATTTTCATACAATGTTAATGTACCATTTTTGTGAAAGTTCGGTACATTTTCTTGTCGTGGAGCTGTTGGCCGAATTTTTCAACCTCTGCTTTCTTTACTTGGATTTTTAGAAGTGAGGCATCTAGATGGAGTAATGCACTCTTTTCGTTTCTGATGTTAAATTTAGGTCAAGGGTCTCGGTCGCCTGTTCCGCGGCTTTGTGAAGGAACGCTCCTTTGCCAATCATCTCGTGTTTCCTGGCCATTTTTAGAAGAGTCTCTTATCCATTAGCAACGATTTAAGCTGTCTCCAGAACAGTTCTGTTATGAAGACATTAGGGATTCAGAAGTCTGCGCCCGCATTGACGGCTTGGGATGTATGGTCGCGGAACAAACGAATTGATATGCAAGCTCTTCTGCATATGCCTGACCTTACAGGTGTCGATATCGAGGGTCGCAAGCTTAGGGTCCCCGGGAACGCCATTAAATCGTCCTTGCTTCAGGTTAATCTTGGTACACTTCTCCATTCCAAAGACCATACCAATCTCTTCTGTGTACTCCCTGACGATATTCAAAGCAGGTTGATGGTCGCTTGCACCAGAAGCATAGATCTTTAGCTAATCCACATAAAATACATGAATAACCTTATGCTCGCCTTGGCTAGTTTCGCCGCAAAGGGATCCAGGAGAATTGCGTAGTGCGAGGGATAGAGGCAGAAGTGTGATGCAAAAAAGCAGAGGGCTCATGGCGTCGCCCTGAAAGAAGCCCCTTGGAAGGTGACGTTGTTCGTTGTCATACGATAATTTCCAGATGAGGTAGTAAATATAGTTTTTCAAAGTTTCATCAATCTCTCTATGCATCTCACTATATGTGGATAAACCTTCAAACTTTTCAATAGACAGATGATAAGGCCATCGAAAGCTTTCCGGTATTAAATCCAGGCCATCGACAGGCAGCGCTGATGGACTGCTGCGTATTTGCAGACGCACCTCTCAATAAGTAGGTTCTGTCGGCAGCCTGCTACACGTTTTTTCGAGATACGTTTGTACTTCTCTCCCCACAAAGGCCCAATTCTTCGAACAATCTTGTCGTTTAGGATACCAGTAAAGGTCTCATACAGCGTGTTCCAACAAATAATTGGCCTGTAGTTCCTGGGTTCGACAAGTCGCCCTTCTTCGGTAGGAGTATAGTGCGTCCTAACATCGGCCACTGCGGAATGGGTGTCCACGACTTCAAATATGAGGTGAAGATGCGGGCCAGATGTTGGTGTGTGGAAGTAAATTTCTTCCACCAGAAGTTCTTGATACCATCTGGTCCGCCAGCGGAAAACTTATTCGTGCCCCTAAGTGCTTTCTTCACGTCTTCGGCAGTGATTGATGTACATTTCTCCTCAGATGTTATTAGGTTTTGGCAAAGCTCCTTGAAGAAGATGATATTCTTAATGCTTTCCTTCAATTCCTTCAAACTGAACAATTGATTGAGAATAGATATAGAAATATATTCTCAGAGCATGAAACATTTTAGACACTTATGCAAGAGGAAGTAAGAAAAACAAATAGAGTTTGAGAAATAAATAAAGGACATGAAATCAGAGGGAGATGTGTGGAAGTTTATAATTCAATTCAGGAAGTAGGAAGGAGGGAATAAACGAAAAAAATAGGGTAATAAATTTGACATATTATAAAAGTAGGAGGAGGAGGCGGGAAGGAATTAACGACAAAATAGGGGAAGAAATTTGGAAAAATTATTTTAAAGATCAAGGACACGGATCCGACAAGAGGAAGGTGTCAGGGTGGGTAAATGAGAAAGAAGAAGAGATTGAAGAAGTATTGAATGATGCTGAAATTACGATGCAAATTAGAAAGTTAAAGAAAGGCAAAGTGGCAGGGAAAGATGGAATAGAGAATGAAGCATGTATATTTGGAGGGGAAGCATTAAAGGAAAGGCTAAGAGGAATGATTAAAAATGTACGGAAAGGGAGTGCTTCCAGGCAGAGTAGAAGGGAGGTCTTATAGCGCTATTGCATAAGAAAGGAGATAATGATAATAAAGAAAACTACAATGGTATTGCTCTCTTAAATACTGCATATAAGATATATTCATACGTTGGTACTAGCAGAGAGGCAGAGTACAGATGTGGAGAGTAAGGAAATTCTCGCGAACACGCAGGCAGGTTTTCGTGAAGGCAGAGGTACAATGGATAACATTTATGTATTACGATATTTAGTAGATATAGATTTATCAAAGGGGAAAGAGAAGATCTATGCTTTTTTATGGGACTGAAGGTATTTTTTCCGATAGTAGACAGAGAACTTTTGTAGAGCGTATTAGAGAATGGGGGTGAGAAGGGTAGAAAAAGGTCAGGTAGATATGATAAGGAGATTTACACTGTACCAAGAAATAGGTTGAGGGTAGACACGATGAAGAGAAATACGTTTTGGACGGATATGGGTCTGAGGCAAGGCTGTCCCGCTAAGTTCGAGGCTGTTCTTAGTTCTAATTTCAGATATAAAAAAAAGTTGCGAAATGAGAAGGATGGATGAACGGTAGTTGGTGGAAAGAGATTTAGAACGCTAGCACATGTTTAGGATATTTTACTAATAGCGAAAAATGAAAAAGAACTTAAGGGTATGATGAGAAGGGTAGAAAAGTACTTGAAGGGCAAGAACCTAATTTTGAATGCGGGAAAGTCTGAGAGATTAAGATTCAGAAAAGGGGGAGGAAAGGATGAAGAATGTGAACGAAAATGTTTTTTGGGCATTCTGAAAGGGTGTGGGGGGAGGTTCAAAATAAAAAATTAATGTATACATTACATTTGGCGAAGTGATCTCAAGACGTGCATGTAGTTTGCACTTGTTTCATTAAAAATTATGCCTTCCAGTCTCATATTTGTAAAACATGGTGTTTTACCGATGTATTTTCAACGTGAAAACTCAGAGTGTGGTCGACAGCCTTTAATATTGTCTGATCGAAAAAAGAAAAAAATTCGTATTCTCTTTTTTGGAGAACCTCACAAAACTGGGGGGTACCGTTAACAAAATACGAACTTTGTTTTTTTTTTCAGCCATCCTAAAAAGGAATGGGTGGAATGGGCGAAACCACTTCTTTCATTGGATGACTGTCACATGTTATGATATAATATATCATGATTTTTATTGGACAAATTTTACTGTAATAACGATAAACTTTATTTTTATAAATATTTATGACTAATATTCAAACTTACTTTCTCAGCAAACTTATGTTAATGATCAGTGCTATATAAACGGGGGGCTTCAAAAATTATAATATTGATTATAAGGTCATTGGAACCTATACATTTGAGTTAAAAAAAGTTTTACGCGTTTCCACCGGCAGACTGCCTCAATACATTTGCGCCGGTCAAACCAGCAGAAACCGGCCTGGGTGGTAACCATATTTTATACGATTATCCCTTTTTACACTCGTTTCTATATATAGGTACATCATTCAATTCCTTATAAGATTTGAATACTTTCATTACTCAAATTTGATCAAAACAATTTTTAAATAATATTTGTATACATATCCCAATGTATTCGGGTACAGAATTGTCCGAGTTTCACCAGAATATCAAATTATTCGTCGCGCATGCGCACCGAAAACGTATTCGGGATGAAAAGGCCCATTGGTTCTAGACACCCCGGCTAATAGAAGCATATAAAGCATTTGAAATATCGAACTTTAAAGCGTTTTTAATTATGTAATTCTGAGGGCTTCTAAGAAAAAAAATCCATCAATATATGCATAGAATCTGAAGAGGGTTATATGAACAGAAAATTCGGATTCATGGCAACAATATCAAAGGGTTGTTTGTTTAAAACTCATTCTTATAGTACTTTCTTTTTTGTTTCAGAACTATAAATCGTCTCTTTTTCTGCTGATTTGAAATTTTGAGACGAAAATTTTAATCATGGACCGACCTATATCTGCGGATATTGTAATAATCACCGGAAATTCGCATCCTGAATTAGCTAATTTGATTGCTGAGTAAGTTTCATATATTAATTTAAGTAATGTGAACTGAAAAGGCCGGATCCATTTCAAATCAGGCAGGTTCTGCGCTTCAAGTCGCAGAATCTGACGGCCATAAAATGTGCTGTTTTTTAGAGAAAATTACGTGTCACGTATTATTCCGAGTTTCGCGATTTTTTTTTTTTACCAAGTTATAGAGGTTTGCAGTCATTTTTTCGAATTTTCAATATAAATTTAGACACACTTGGAGTATTGGATGTTTCTAAATAGAAAAAAATCTAACTACATCAAACCGGCTTCATTTAATTAGATTATTACCATTTTTTAAATCAAAGTTTTCCTTTTTTTGCCGAGACATTCTGCTACTTGAAGCGTAGAACCTGCCTGGTTTGAAATGGATCAGGCCTAAACATTGATTCTTTTTTATATTTTGGATTAAAATGCAACTGATTAGATTATAAAGCCCCCTGTGCCGGCGTTTGTTCACGTCTTTGCAGCCGAAAAATTAAGTTATTTACCGTCATACCGCTTCCGGCGTATTCACGGTAACGTGGCACCTCCGAATGCACCGAAGATCAGGACGACTAGGTTAACAGAATATTATACAAACGTCGCAACTCTCTGTTAAAGTCCTTATACCTCTCTGCCTTTTCTTTATCCTTGGCTGTGATATTGTTATCGGCTAGTGTCAAAAATTCGAAAACCAGTGTCGTAATAGTGATTGTATTTTGTATTTGGATATACGTCGTTCCCGCATGAGGTGGACAACCAGATAGTAAGTGTCCTAGGTGCTCGGGGTGCACATGACACGCCCTGCAACTATCGCCAAGAATGTCTGGGCTCAAAATACAGCGATGGTATGCTAATGTGAAAATTACATCGTCTTGGCACGACAAAATGAAACCCTCCGTGATCGTCTTCAATCCAGTTGTTTTTAGGAAAGCATACGTTAGCTCAACTGACACCGACTGATCCTTCACATTGCTGTGGAAGGTGCCGTGCATCCTCTTGTCGAAGAGTTATTGGAAGAAGTTTTTCTCTCGTGCTTTCTTCATCCAGGCCTTCAGGAGTGAGTACTTGAGATGTATTATATTTGATGCATTTTCCTTACTCCTGATATTGAAGTCGAGCCTGAATGTCTCAGCAGCTTTCTCCGCTACTTTCTACAGAAACACTCGGTTGGCATCTTCTTCATTTTTCCTGTCCATTTCAGGAAGAGGTTCTCGTCCATTTGCGGTGATATGTGCTGTACCCAGAATAATCCTGTTGTGAAAACATGCGAGATTCAGCATCACGCGACCATCTTTACAAAGTGAGATGTAGAGTTGCGGAACGGCCCACTTAAGGTCCAAGCTTTTGTTTATGTGCACACGATTTTTTTCCAGATGAAATAGTAAATCTGATTCTCCAAGGGGCATCAATCTTCCTATGCATCTCACTATGTGTGGATGAACCTTCAAGTTTTCCAACAGACAGATGATAAATCACAAATCAAAAGCTTTCCGGTAGTTAATCTGGCCATCGACAGGTTGCGCTTTTGGAATGCTGCCTCTTTGCGTACGCACTCGTCGCTTAGCAGGTTCTTTCGACATCCTGATACGGCTATCTTTGAGCTGCCTCGTTCTTATATCTGTCGCCACACAAGTCCGATTGTTCGAACAATCTTATCAGTTAGGATGGTTCTAAAGATGTTATACGCCAGAAGCTCTTAATATCATCTGGTCTCGCAGCGGAATAATTCTTCATGTCCCTCTATACTTTTTTCACCTCTTCCGTAGTGTTAGGTGGGCATTCTTCCTCAGATGTTATGAGGTCACTGCACAGCTCCTTGAAGCTAGTTATGTTCCTTGTTTCTGCATTTAGTGGTTGCTGAATTTTGTTGATTTCTCTCCAAAATGCGTCGACCTCATCTAGTTTAGGCTGGTGGTTCATAGTAACTAGAGGGTCTCGGAAGTTTCGAGATGTCGCCATTCGAAAGGATCTCTTGGAGGTGTTCGACTTCTGGATTATCACTTGTTTAGATTATGATGTGGTGTGAGAGCTTGGACCGATTCAAATCGAAGAGTAAAACCGACGATGGATCAAAACAACAAAAGGCGCTTGCATCAACTGAAGAAGAAGATAGGCTGGGCAAGATAGAATGCGTCTCGTATTTGGTGGGTGATTGACTACATAACATCCGGTAGGCTGTTTTCGGATAGTCTGAAAGTTCGCTTACGAACTTAGGATCCACCACCACACACTGAACAAGCCAAAGCTAATGACAATCAAACAGCATATTATTGAACAAATACGGGTGTTATCTGACGAAAGAAGGATAATATAGAAGATGGAGGAGAGGGTCTTGAAGAATCAACAGTTTTCCGTTGACCCATCGCCCCTCTTCAACGATATCTCCGTTTTTGTCAAAAATCCGCTCAAGGCCGAGGAGGTGGAGACTTTCCGGAGAGAGACTTAATAAGTTCGACACATCTTGAAGGACAACACTATGGATACCATCCGCTTCAAGGAGTTATGCGACAACCTCATAACATCTGAGAAGGAATGTTCACCAACCACTGCCAAAGAGGTAAACAAAGCACTAAGGGGCACAAGGAACTGCTCCGCTGCAGGACAATTGGACCTGTGTGGAGAGATATTACGAACAATTTGTCTCGAAAAAAGGTATAGCAGGCTGTCTGGAAAACCTGCTAACCGACAGGACCGCCTGCAAAGGCGCTGCATTCTATATTAGATTGATTACCAGAACGCTTTCAATTCAACATCCCATAGACTTATGATCTGTGTGTTGGAAAGCTCCAAAGTTCATCCACACATAGTGGGATGCATAGAGAGATTGACGTCCTTTTGAAAAACCAGTTTTTCTATCTGATGTGGAAAACAAATTGTGATAACTAACAGCGTCTCCGTTCAAAGGGGTTTCTTTTAGGGCGACACCATTAGCCCTCCTCTTTTGCATCAAACTTCTGCCACTTTCTCTCGCACTGCGTAATTCTCGTGGGTACCTATGCAGTGAGCCTAATTATCGCAAGAATAAAGTCACTCATGTACTTTATATGGATAAACTGACGATTCATGCTGCTAAAGCAGAGCAGCTTAAGCACGCTCTGAGGACCGTCGAGGGATACACACGAGAAATTGAAATGAACTTCGCATTGGGCAAGTGTGACAAGAATCATCTGAAGCGAGGACTACCTACTGGCGTTCTAGAGGACCCTGAACTCGTGGTTATAATATCAATAAAAGAGGCAGAAGGCAAGAAGTCCATCTCCTTCGACAGATTTGATCTTCCAATCTGTCTGCGTTGAACAAAATATCTGCGTCTAACTAACATGCTTGCCGTCCCGTATCTACTATATTCGTTTGGGCAATTCCATGGACAAAGCACGAGCTTAAGGGCCCTTGATATCGCCACGTGTAAGATCATCCATATGTGACCGTCCGCGAAGAAAGGGACCTAATGCGGAAAAATCGATTTTCATTCTCTTACGCTAATCAAAAGGGGCTATCCATATATGACGCAATCAATTTTCACTCATTTTGTACCCCCCCCCCCCGGGTAATCAACCATAATCATTTGATTGCCCCCCCCTCTTGATTACGTAATCATATTTAAGACTTATTAGGATACCATATTTTGTAAACTTTACACAGCTCTTGAAACAAATCGTTCCTTGAAGACATTTTTTCGTAACTTCAATGTGGAACAGATTTTGAAAACGCACAAAACGTTGTATTCACAAGAAAAGCACCTCCAGAGGCATTTTTTAATGCTCATACTTTTACGCACTCTATCAGCGTTTTAGGAAAAAAATTGCCATGCGCGCGGAATATTTAAAAAAGATTGAAGGAAGAAGAGATTTATGAAAATAAGAACTTAAAAATATGATTACGTAATCACCCAAAGTATAATAATTATGATTTTTTGCGGGTTCGAAAAAATAAATTGTTTATATTATGAAAAAAAGTCAAATTTTCAACAAAATGGCTACATTTTCAACCAAAAAGATTACATTACAACTAAAATGATGAAACTTCAACCAAACAAGTGAATTTTCAACAAAATAGTTTAACCTTTACCCGAGTAATTACATTTTCAAAAAAAGATGAATTCGCAACGACAAATGTAATAGTTGATGATTAAACTAAAAAATGTTTTTAATTTTATATCAAAAAGATTTTAATTCATAAAAAAGATGAATTTTCAACAAAATATTTGAATCCTCAGCCAAAAAAAGATTTTAATTTTAAACCAAACATTTGCAGTTTTAATAAAAAATGATGAAATTTCTATCAATAGAGATGAATTTTCGAACCAAAGAGTTGAATTTTCAACAAAATGGTTGAATTTGCAAACAAAGAACATTTTTCAGTCCAGAATAAAGAAGATTTGTAGGCAAATTATAATTTGAAGGAAAAAATATTGTTTGATACAAAATAACAATTTTGAATAACTATTTATGTTTTCATTTTCTTTGTTCACTTGCTTTAAGGTTATATAAATATAATTTTCCTAGGTTTCTCGAGAAAATTCAAAAAGATTTTTAAAGCATATTATTTATAAGATTATTATATTATTTATGAAGATATGTCGAAAAAGTATGTAGAAAATTTTTAAGAAATTTTTTTTTTTAAGGATTTTACGAAATTTTAAGATAAATTTTAATAGTTTAAAATATATTTGAGACTTTTTGACGATTGGAAAAAATTTAAGAATGTTTGATAAATGTTCAAAAATCATTTAAAGTTTTAAAATATATGTAATCTCTTCAAAATTTCTAAATATCTTGTAAACTGACACGAGTTATTCCTAAAATTGTTTTTAAATCTTCTGGATTCATTTTGTCAATTTTGAACATTTTCTAAATGTTCAAAGAAAAAATTGCGGTTTTCTTGTAAACAAAGCAAAAAAATTAAATATCCATAACTTCGAGAAAAAAAAATGGTTTCACAAATCGCAAAGATACGTATCGCCTAATTTCATATAAAAAATATATTTTTTATCCCCCAGAGATTCTGCGACTTCAAGACCTACCTGGATGGAAATGGATTCGGTCGGAAGGATTTTCTGTTTTTAAAAATAATAAAAAAAAATAATTCAAATTTCAATCAAAAAGTTAAATTTTTCAATTTAGAAGATTAATTTTCTGCCAAAAAACAACGAATTTGAAAAAATACAGTTACATTTCGCAATCAAAAATAGAATTTTTAACCAAGTAATTGAATTTTTGATACAATAGATGAATTTTCAAACCAGAAGATTTATTTTCTACCAGAAATAACAACTAAAAAAAATATGTAAATGTTTGAACAACAAAAAAACAGCTAACTTTCTACAAATCACTTGTAATTTTCTATCATTTTTCACCGTGATTTAATAAATTTTTTCTTAACCCTCAGCTACCCCACGTGTTTTAGTGCCAATCCAACTGAAGCTGATCATCGGTTCAGCATAAAATAGGATCTTTATACTCCCCCTCGCCCTACCCGGGTCCTGACCACCTCTCTTGGTTATACAGAAATTTCGCCGCTTTCATAACCCCCGTGGGGTAACTAAAGGTAAAATCTTCTCAATATTAAGATTATTTTTTCAAGTTTCAAAATTATGTTTTAAATGCATTGGAATTTTTCCTGCTTTCTTTTTTAAATTGTGCAAAATTTCAAAAATTGCCTTAAAATCTATCAGAATCTTTTTTGACAATTTGTTAAAAGTTTTGGAAATGTTTTTATATGCTTTTAAATATTCGCTTAGCATTAATTTAAAAATATATATATTTTTAATTGCTCAGGAACCTTAAGAAAATGTATTATGTTCAAATCTTTTTAAATATTCTCTTCAAATTAATTTTAAAAAAAAATCATTGAAAATATTCTTAAGAAACTTGAGAAAATTTTGTTATCCTCTTCAAATCTTTCAAAATTCTTAAAAAGCATTTTCTTTCAAAACCTTAAAAAATCCATATTTTGTTCAAAATTTTTTGAAATCTCAGCAAAAAAAAATTGAAAACATCCACTACAAGTCATATTCACACAGAATGCAATCAGTCAGGTTTTCAAACAACAAATTTCGAAACTTTTTAAGAATTTTGAAAGTTTTCAATCAACAATATTTATAAAAAAAAATTACAAATTTTCAAAAAATATATATGTTTCAATTAATTAATCAAGAAAAAAATTAATAATTTAGATTAATCTTGAACAAATAAAAAAGCAAATAGAATAGTTAAATTCTCAAACATTAAAAAAAGATTAATTTTCAACAAAAAATTAAATAAAAAATTTTCAGCTTAAAAATTACTTTCAAACAAAAAAAAATGCATTTTCAACAATTCTATGAATTTACAATCATTAAAATTAATTCTCAACTACAATGATCAATCCTCAATATTGAATTTTCAACAAAATAAATGCATTTTTAAACAAATAGTTGAATTTTCAACTAAGAAGAATTATTTTCTACCACAAGAGACGAATTTTCCACTAGATACTGAAATTTTCAACTGAAAAGCTCAATTTTCAGCAAAAAATTGAATTTTCACATCAAAATTATGAATCTGCAATCTTCAATATTGCGTTTTCAAGCAAATCGATACATTTTTAACCAAATAGTTGAATTTTCAACCAAGAAGATTAATTTTTTTCACAAAAGATTGATTTTCAACCAGATATTTAAATTTTCTAACACAAAAAAAAGAATCTTCAACCAAATAGTTGAATTTTCAACTAAAAAAAATCAATTTGCAACCGAAAATGGAATATTTAGATTTTCAGCTAAAAAAATTAATTTCAAAAAAATTTCCAAATAAAGAGATGAATTTTCAACTAAAATAATGAATCTTCAAGTTTGCATTTTCAACCAAATAGACGAATTTTTAACCAAATAGTTCAATTTCCAACCAAGAAGATTAATTTTCAACTACAACAGACGAACTTTCAACCAGGTAGTTAAATTTTCAACTAAAAAAGATTAATTTTTAACAAAAAAAGATTAATTTTCAACTGAAAAAAATTAATTTTTAACTGAAAAAGATTTATTTTCAACTAAAAAAGATTAAATTTCAACTAAAAAAGATAAATGTTTACGTTTCTAGATACAAAAATTAATGTGAAACAAGCAAACAAAATTATTTTCAACAAAATAGATGAATTTTTAACTAAGTAGTTGAATATTCAACCCAGAAGATTAATTTCTTTCCACAAAAGATGAATTTTCAACCAGATAGTTACATTTTCTAACACAAAAGAAGAATCTTCAACCAAATAGTTTAATTTTCAACTTAAAAACAAAAATTTTCAACCAAACATGGAATATTTAGATTTTGGATAAAAAAATTAATTTCAAAACAATTTTCACCCACAGAGATGAATTTTCAACTAAAATTATGAACCTCAAATCTCCAATATTGCATATTCAACAAAATAGACGACTTTTTAACCAAATAGTTGAATTTCCAGCCAAGGAGATTAATTTTCTACAACAGGCGCATTTTTAACCAGGTAGTTAAATTTTCAACTAAAAAAGATTAATTTAAAACCAAAAATTAAATGTTTATGTTTCTAGATAAAAAAACTAATGTGAAACCTAAAAAAAAGAATATTCAACAAAATATATAAATTTCCAAGCACAGAGATTAATTTTCAACTGAAATGATGAATTTTCAATGTTCAATATTACATTTTCAACCAAATAGATGAATTTTTAACCAAATAATTGAATTTTCAAACAAGAAGATTAATTTTTTCCACAAAAGATAAATTTTCAACCAGATATTTACATTTTCTAACACAAAAAAAGGATCTTCAACCAAATAGTTTAATTTTCAACTTAAAAACATAAATTTTCAACCAAACATCGAATATTTAGATGTTAAGCCAACAAAATTAATTTCAAAACAATTTTCAACAACAGAGATAAATTTTCGAATAAAATTATGAATCTTCAACGTTGCATTTTCAACATAATAGATGAATTTTTAACCAAATAGTTGAGTTACCAACCAAAAAGATTCATTTTCTACCACAAAAGACGAATTTGCAACCAGGTTGTTAAATTTTCAAGTAAAAAATTGTAGTTTACAACCAAAAATTAAATGTTTACATTTTTAGCTAAAAAAAAATGAATTTAAAAAAATGAAATATTTTAATGAAATATTTTAATTTTAATTTTCTTTTCGTAAATTTTTTGGTTTGAAAATATTTGACAAAGATTTCACAAATATTTGAAAGATATCAATGATTTCAAAAATTTTTTAAAGATTTATAAAGAATGCAAAAATTTTCTAGATTTCAGAAAGATTAAAAAAAAATATTAAAAGATTTTACAAAGATTTCAAAGATACTACAATTTAAAAAAAGACGAATCAGTAAGCAAATAGTTGAATTTTCAATCCAGAAGATTAATTTTCTAACACAAAAGAAGAATTTTCAACGATAGTTGAATTAAAGAAAAAGATAGATTTTTAACAAAAAATGGAATGATTAGATTTTCAGACAAAAAAATTAATTTCAAAACAATTTTCAACCAAAGAGATTAATTTTCAACTAAAATGATGAATTTTCAATCTTAAATATTACGTTTTCAACCAAATAGATACATTGTTAACCAAATAGTTGAATTTTCAACCAAGAAGATTAATTTTTCCCACAAAAGATGAATTTTCAACCAGATATTTACATTTTCTAACAAAAAAAAAAAAGAATCTTCAACCAGAATGGAATATTTAGATTTCCAACTGAAAAATTTTGTTTTCACCAAAAAAAGATTAATTTTCAACAAAAAAAGATTAATTTTCAACTAAAAATTAAATTTTTACGTTTCTAGCTAAAAAAAAATGAATTTCAAAAAAAAAAAAATGAAATTTTAACGAAATATTTTAATTTTAATTTTCTTTTCGTAAATTTTCTGCTTTGAAAATATTTGACAAAGATTTCACAAATATTTTAAAGATTTCAATTATTTCATAAAAATTTTAAAGATTCATAAAGAATTAAAAAATTTGCTAGATTTCACAAAGATTTGAAAAAAATATTAAAAGATTTTACAAAGATTTAAAAGATATAACAACTTAAAAAAAGACGAATTATTAATCAAATAGTTGAATTTTCAATCAAGAAGATTGATTTTCTTCGACAAAAGACCAATTTTCAACTAGGTGGTTAAATTTAAACTGAAAAAGATTAATTTTCAACCAAAAATTAAATGTTTACATTTTAAGCTAAAAAAAAATTAATTTCAAACAAAAAAAAATGAATTTTCAACGAAATATTTTAATTTTAATTTTCTTTTCGCAAATTTTCTGGTTTGAAAATATTTGACAAAGATTTCACAAATATTTGATAGATTTCAATGATTTCACAACAATTTTGAAGATTTATAAAGAATTAAAAAATTTTCTAGATTTCAGAAAGATTTCAAAAAAATATTAAAAGATTTTACAAAGATTTCAAAGATTACAATTTAAAAAAAGACGAATTATTAAGCAAGTAGTTGAATTTTCAATCAAGAAGATTAATTTTCTAACACAAAAGAAGATTTTTCAACGAGATAGTTGAATTAAAGAAAAAGATACATTTTCAACCAAAGAGATTAATTTTCAAATGTCAATACTGCATTTTCGACAAAATAGAAAATAGTTGAGTTTTCAACCAAAAAGGATCATTTTCTTCGACAAAAGACAAATTTTCAACCAGGTGGTTAATTTTTCAACTTAAAAAGATTAATTTTCAACCAAAAATTAAATGTTTACATTTTTAGCTAAAAAATTAATATCAAACAATAAAAAAATGAATTTTCAACGAAATATTTTAAATTTTTTTCGTAAATTTTCTGATCTCAAAATGTTTCACCAAGATTTCACAAATATTTGAAAGATTTCACTTGTTTCACAAAATTGTCAAAGATTCATAAGGATTTCAAAAATTTTCTAGATTCCAGAAATATTTCAAAAAAATATTAAAGATTTCACCAAAATTTCAAAATATTTCACAAAGACTTCAAAGATTCGCCAAAGACGAAGAATTTTGCATTTTCGTTTTTGCACTAGACTGGAGATTTGGTACCTTTTTCATCCGGAGTTCTAGGATTCTCAGAGTCATAATACTGAATAAGAGCATAAACATCGTTAGGATTATAATTCATTTTTTCCATTTGCAAAAAGAAATATGACAAATATTTCCCTTTCGTGAAATAATCTTCTTTCAAATTATATTCCCCTTTTTCAGCATCTATCAAACGCTCATATTCATCACTGAAATCATCAGAATCTGTTATAGAATAATCACTATCATCACTACTATCATCGACACTCTTGGCCTCTTTTATAATAAACTTTCTGGTTTTACTCCCAGATTTATCTTCAGCATCAAATTTTTTCAAATTTGATTTCAGACCCACTTTAGGGGTAGAAACTGGACTTTCATTCCCATCAGGAATCCCAATTTGCATCTTTTTATCAGATTCGTTATCGATTATATTTGTTGTATTTGTAGGTCCTCTCTTTCCTTGACAGAAGTCAGTGACATTTTCAGATCTTCTTGAACTCGAGGCTTCTTGTGAATAATTGATGTCACCTTCCTTATTTCTGTATTTAGCACGACATTGATCTTTTTCATTATCTTCGTCTCTGAGCTTTTTTCTGAAAGAGTGGACAATTTTATTCAGAAAACTTCTTTTCTTCTTTCGAGGTGATACTTCGGAATCAGACATTCTATGAAAACAGCATATGTCCCACAATCAGTATGCAGTTTCTTATCACTTTCTAGTTTTTAAAAAAGAAATCGATATTCTGTCTGCGAAACGTCTGCTTTAAAGTATGCAATTGCACCACAACTGTGACCAACTATGACTGCGACTATGGGACCAACTAGTTCTACTTTTCCAAGTTACGTTTCACTCACATCAGTTGCACTCAGTTGTACTAAAGAAGTGGAAAACACTCCCACAACTCTCTAATGGATGTATGTTCGTTCCGCAGAGGGGATTTGCAATCTGGAGGGGAAAGAAGCTTCAAGGTCTGGTACTGATTCCCATTCTTATTGAAGATTAAAGTAGAAGTATCACTTTGAGGGGAAAAACCATCAGGTTGTTATCTAGACTAACAACAAATAAGGAAGCTATCAAAAGAGAAAATCATTATTTACCTGTGATGAATTACAGGGCCTAAAATCTTTCAATATTCGGACTAACATTTCAAGTAAAAATATTGTATTTTTAACAAAACATATTGATTTTCACCCAAATAGTTTAATTTTAAAACAACAAGATTAATTTTGTACGACAGAAAACGAATTTTCAACCAGATAGTTAGATTTTCAACTGAAAAAGATCAATTTTCAACCGAAAATTAACTGTTAAAATTTTCAGATAAAAAATTTATTTCAAACAAATAAAAACAAATTTTCAAGAAAATATTTGGATTTTCAACCACAGAGATTAATTCTCAACTAAAATGATGAATCATCAATTTTTAATATTGCATTTTCAACAAAATAGAAGAATTTTTAACCAAATTAAAAAAAAAAAATTTTTAAAAGAAAAGACAAATTTTCAACAAAAAAGGATTTTTTAACGAAGAAGATTAATTTTCTAACACAAAAGACGGGTTTTCAACAAGATAGTTGAATTTTCAACTAAAATGGTGAACCTTCAATCTTTAATATTGCATTTTCAAAAAACAGACAAATTTTCAACCAAATATTTGAATTTTCAATAAATAGACCAATTTTCAACCGAATAGTTGAATTTTCAACTAAAAAAAATTTCAACCAAAAATAAAATATTTACATTTTCAGTTAAAAAACATTAATTTCAAAACAGTTTTCAAATGAGATGAATTTTTAACTAAAATGATGAATCTTCAGTTTTTAATACTGCATTTTCAACAACATAGATGAATTTTTAACCAAATAGTTGAATTTTTCAACCAAAAAGATCAATTTTATAAAAGAAAAGACAAATTTTTAACCAGATAGTTGAATTTTTAACAAAAAACATCAATTTTCATCCAAAAGTGGAATATTTACATTTTTAGCTAAGAAATATATATTTTAAAACATTTTTCAATCAAAGAGATGAACTTTCAACTAAAATGATGAATCTTTAATATTGCATTTTAAATAAATAGACAAATTTTCAACCAAATAGTTCAATTTTCAACTAAAAAAGAAAATCTTTCAACCAGAAATGAAATATTAACATTTTCAGTTAAAAACATTCATTTCAAAACAATTTTCAAATAAAGAGACGAATTTTCAACTAAAATGATGAATCTTCAATTTTTAATATTGTATTTTCAACAAAACAGAAGAATTTTTAACCAAATAGTTGAATTTTTCTACGAAAAAGATCAATTTTTTAAAAGAAAAGACAAATTTTCATCAGTTGAATTTTCAACAACAAATATAAATTTTCATCAAAAAATGGAATATTTACATTTTCAGCTAAATAATATTCATTAAAAAATATTTCTCAACCAAAGAGACACATTTGCAACTAAAATGATGAATCTTAAAAAAAAAATGAATTTTAAGTCAAATAATTGAATTTTAAACCAAGAAGAATTAATTTTCATACAAATTAATTAATTTCATACCAAAAAAGACGAATTATTAACCAAATAAAGGATTTTTTAACCAAGAAGATTAATTTTAACGGCTTTTCAACCAGATAGTTGAATTTTTAACTAAAAAGGATCAATTTTTACCCAAAAATAGAATATTTACATTTTCAGCTGAAAAATATTAATTTTGTAACACTTTTCAACCGAAGAAATGAACTTTCAACAAAACTGATGAATCTTCAATCTTTAATATTGCATTTTCAAAAAATAGGCAAATTTTCAACCAAATAGTTCAATTTTCAACTAAAAAAGAAAAATTTTCAACCAGAAATGAAATATTTACCTTTTCAGTTGAAAAACATTAATTTCAAAACAATTTTTAAATAAAGAGATGAATTTTTAACTAAAATGACGAATAAAATGAGAAATCTTCAATCTTCAATGTTGCGTTTTCAAAAAATAGAAGAATTTTTATCCAAATAGTTAAATTTTTTAGCAAGAACATTAATTTTCTACCAAGAAAGTCGAATTTTCAACTAAAAAAGATCTAAAAAATTAATTTTCAACCAAAGAGATGACTTTTCAACTAAGATTATGAAATATTCAACTGGATTAGACACACTTTTAACTAAATGAATTAATTTTTATTTGGAAAAATATTAAACGAAACAGTTAAATTTTCAACAAAGTAGTTCAAGTTTCAACCAGTGATGAGTTTTTAACTAAAATAGTTCAATATTAAACTAGAAAGAGTTTGTATAAATAAAATTTCAAACAAAATGAAATTTGAAAAAAATAGTTAAATTTTAAACCAGAAATATGAATTTCTAAGCCAAAAAGACGTATTTTCAACCAAAACAGTTGAATTTCCAACCAAAAAGGATGACTTTTGAACAAAATTGTTGAATATTTAACCAAATAATTAACTTTCAACTGAAAATAGTTGGATTTTTTTATTGTGTTTTATTTTAATTGGGGAAGTGTCCACAAACATTTTGAATATTGGTTTATAAAAATCAAATTTTACACTCCGATTTTTTTTTCAACCAAATAGATGAATATTCATTCAAAATAATGAACCTCCAACCAAAAATAAAAACTAAGCTTTTAACAAAAGAGTTATTTTCAACGAAGTAGTTGAATTTCCAACCAAAAAGGATGAATTCTAAATGAAAGATGTAATGTTTAAATATTAAAACCAAAAAAGATTTTGATTTTAAATACAAAATATTTGAACTCAACCAAAAAATTTGAATTATTTCTTATTATTTCACTCATTTCATTATATAAGAAGGGAAAATCTTTTTCAATTTAGTATTTATTTATTTTAATTCAATCACTACAAACAATGCAATCAATCACGGAACGTAGATTGTTATCCAATACAATCCTTTTTATTGCACATGTAAATGTCTATATTTATTCTCTGCTTTTATACAAATTACTAATTACTAAATTATTCTAATCATGATACGTGTATCATCCTCTATTAATCAATTAATTATAAAAGGACACGACATTGTATATCAAATTAATTTTAAACTCAAAAAAGGAAACGAATTTTCAACAAAATTTATGCATTTTCAAAACCAGAGATTAATTTTCAATTAAAATGATGATTCTTTAATATTGCAGTTTTTACAAAATAGATTAATTTTTAAACAAATAGTTGAATTTTCAAACAAAAAGATCAATTTTCTATCAAGAGAGACGATTTTTCAACTGACAAAGATACATTTTCAACCAAAAATTGAATAGTTAAAATTCCAGTATAAAAAATTAATTTTCAACCAGAGATGAATTTTCAACTGAGATTATGGAATATCCAACTGGGTTAGTCACATTTTTAATTAAATTAAATAATTTAAAAAAATAAAAGAGTTACATTTTTAATTAAAAAGATAGATTTTCAACAACAAAAAATGAATTTTTCAACAAACTAGTTCAATTTTCAAGCAGTGATGAATTTTCAAATTAAATAGTTCAATTTCAAATTAGAAAGATGAATTTTCAACTAAAATTATGAATCTTGAAGTAGAATAATTGAATTTTTAACCAAAAATTAAATAGTTAAATTTTCGGAGAACAAAAAATAAATTTCAACCAAAGCAATACATTTTTAACTAAAATTATGGAATATTCAACTAGATTAGTTAAATTTATAATTAGAAAAATTAATCACTAAGAAAATAGTTCAGTTTTTAACCAAAGAGATGAATATTCAGTTAAAATAAAGAATCTCCTTCAGCAAACAAAACTGAATTTTGAACAAAAGAGTCATTTTAAACCAAGTAGTTGAATCTTCAACCAAAAAGGATGAATTCTTAACGAAACATATTAATTTTTAACCAAATAGTTTAATTTTAAAACAAAGAAAATTAATTTTGCATTCCAATAGACGAATTTGCAACCATATAGTTAGATTTTCATCTAAAAAAGATAAATTTTCAACAAAAAATGGGATTTTTACATTTGCAGCTAAAAAATTAATTTGAAACAATAAAAAAACGAATTTTCAACGAAATATTAAAATTTTCAGCCAAAGAGATTAATTTTCAACTAAAATGATGAATCTTCATGCTTCAAAATTGCATTACCAACAAGATAGAAGAATTTTTAACAAAATAATTGAAATTTAAACCAGGAAGATTAATTTTCAACCAAAAATAGAATATTTACATTTTCAGCTAAGAAAAATTGCCTGCCACGAAAAAGTTTCATTTTGGGTTCCTTATAGCCTGTGTAAAATTTCAAAAATAAAAATAAATAAATCGATCAATATCGTGAGGTTTCGTGAAGCAAAAATAAACTTGAAAAATTTGTAATTCGCAAAATTTTACAAATCTGGAAAAATTTCAATATTTTCAATTTTTATAGGGCAAAACCTCATTTTTATAAGCCTCAAAAACCACAATCACTTTTGAAAGCTTTGAAAACTATATTAAAATTTGTTTGGTGCGATAACGTTTCTACACGAGAAAAAAAATGTAGGATAGTTTGAAAAGGTTTTAAAAATTACTTTAGTTATTTGAGTATTATAAAAATGAGATTTTGTCCTAAAAAACAGTAAAAATTTAAATCTTGATAGATTTTCGAAAATTGGGCATATTAGACAAAAAAACTTAGCATTAGCAAGTGAAGTCAAAATTATATTGAAAAATGTGAATTTTGCTCTTGCTTGAAGTTTTCCAATTACCATTCTACAGATTTTTAATGACTTTTGATAACCAGAAGTCGTTTTTAACCTGAAATTAAATAGTTTTTAATGTGCCTTATAAATAAAAATAATATATCATAAAATTCAATATCTAGACTTCGCAGCTCAAAATAGTTGAATTTTCAACCAAAGAGTTGAATTAAAAAAAAACTAGGTTAATTTACCACCAAATAAATGAATTTTCAACCAAAATGAAGAATCATGATGCAAAAAACTGATTTTTTAACGAAATAGTTCAATTTTCAACAAAATAGTTCAATTTTCCACCAAAGAAATACATTTTCAGTTAAAAAAATGAATTTTCAATACAAAAAAATTAATTTTCAAGAAAATAGTTAAATTTGCCACGAAAAAATGAATTTTCAACCAAATGAAGAATCATTGGACAAAAGAAAATAATTGTTAACCACATAGTTGAATTTTCAACTAAATAGTTAAATTTGTAACTAAAAAAGATTAATTTTGAACCAAAAACAGAATAATTAAATTTTCAATCGAAAAGATGAATTTTTAACCTGGAAGATTAATTTTTTACCAAAAAACGACGAATTTAAGAAAAATATAGTTAATATTTCAACCAATCTTCAACCATCTTCAATTTAAAAAATTATTTTTCAAACCAAAAAACAACTATTTTTCAATTAAAATGTCAAATTTTCCACACAAAAAATTAATTTTTAACAAAGAAGTTCAACTTTCAACCAGGTAAACAGTTGAATTCAACCAAAAAAGACATCTTTTCAACAAAATAGATAAATACTCAACCAAAATAGATTAATTTTCAACTAAACAGTTGCATTTTTATTCGAAAGAGATTAATTTTCAGACAAAAAATATAAATTTTCAACTAAGACCAATTTTTTATTCAACAAAAGAAAAAAATCTCTACCAAATTGTGGAATTTTCAATCCCAAAAAATACGTATAAAATCCTGGAACATTTATTATTTTCTGAACAATACAGTTGTATCTTGTGTCATTTTGGCAAAAAATGTGAATTTTCGGTTTACAGACAAAAAATATCCTCTGTTCTTTGATTTTTCAAAAATTTGGAAACAGGAAAAGAAATTGTATTAGAATCAGAAAGAAAAAGTCAAATACCTATATTATATTACAAAATATCACACTTTAAACAAAAATTTGGACCATTTTTTGATAATCTGCGTTTTCAGTTTTTTAAATTCAAATACTCATAACTTGGTCAACAAATATTTTCGACAAATAGATAAGACAAAATTAAACTGTTTTGTAAAAAATTCGTTTACTTTATGAAAAATTTATCTTTTTTAGTTTAAAAATGTAACGATTCAATTAGAAGTTTTTAGAACTAAAATTGGACCAGAATCACATCCATTGTTAAAACTATTTAGTTGAAAATTTAGTTAATTTGTTAAAAATTCTCCTTTTTGTTAGAAAATTCAATTATTTGGCTGAAAATTTAATTATTTGGTTGAAAATTCAATTCTTTGGTTAAAAAAATATGTATTTTGTTAAAAATTCATCCTTTCTGGTAGAAACTTGATCTTTTTGGTTGAAAATTCAACTATTTTATTAGAAATATATGAATTTTGTTGAGAATTCATCTTTTGGGTGAAAATTTAATCTTCTGTGTTAAAAATTCGTCTTTTTGGTTGTAAATTAATCATCTTGCTTGAAAAATCAACAATTTTAGTTAAAAATTGATGTATTTTGTTGAAAAATCGTCTTTTCTGATACAAAATTAATCTTCTTGGTCGAAAATTCGACTATTTAGTTAAAAATGTATGTATTTTGTTGAAAATTCGTCTTTTCTGGTAGAAAATTCGACTGATTGGTAAAAAATTGATGTATTTTGTTGAGAATTCATCTTTTTTACAAGAAAATTATTCTTCTGTATTGAAAATTCACCTCTTTGGTTGAAAATTGAACTATTTGGCTGAAAATGCAAATGTCTTGTAGAAAGTTTATCCTTTTGGTTAAAAATGCAACTGTTAGGTTGATAATTAATCAGTTAAGGTTTAGGATACAAGTATTTGGTCAAAAATTTGTTTTTGCTGGTTAAATCTAACTGTTTGTTATTTGAAATAAAAATCTTTTTTGTTGAAATATCAACTATTACATTTTTTGTTGAAAATTCATCTTTTCAGGCTGAAAATTCTACAATTTCGTTGAAATTTTTTTTCTTTCCTGGCTGAAAAAAACGATTTTGGTTGAAAATTCAACCCTCCTATTGAAAAATCATGTTTTGGGATGAATTCAACAGTTTTCGATTAAAAATAAAAATCTAATTTGGTTGAAAATTAATTTTATTGTTGAAAAATTATGCATTATCTTGAAAATTCGTCGTTTTTGGTTAAAAATGTTATTACTTGGTTCAAAATTGAATCCACTTGTTGAAAATTCAACAATTTTGTTAAAAAGTCATACTGCTTGGTTAAATATTCAACTGTTTTGTTGAAAAATCGTATTTTTGGCTTAAAAATTCAACAATTGATTGAGTTCTTTTCTTTTTTGACTAACAAACTTTTTTTGGCTGAAAATTCATAAATTTCTGTAGAAAATTAACTGATTTTGTTGAAAATTCGTATTTCCGGCTCAAAGAATCAACAATTTGGTAAAGAATGTAACTATTTCGTTGATAAATGAGGT
Organism: Andricus grossulariae; assembly: GCA_011634705.1. Lineage (NCBI taxonomy): Eukaryota > Metazoa > Arthropoda > Insecta > Hymenoptera > Cynipidae > Andricus > Andricus grossulariae. The sequence continues at coordinate 227,058,729 of JAABKJ010007545.1, forward strand.
ATTTTGTTGAAAATTCGTTTCTGTTTGTTAAATCCAATTGTTTTTTATTTTTACATCTATTTAAGTTGAAAATTAAAGTCCTTATTTGAAATCTGAACTACTTTCTTAAACGTTATTTTTTTTATAGAAGAATCATAATTTCAGTTGAAAATTAGTTTTTTCTTTGTTAAGAAATACTTTTTTAAACTTAAAATTGAATTATTTTGTTGAAAATTCAAATGATTGGTTAAAAATGACCTTTTTTGTTGAAAAATCATATTCTCGGGTTGAAAATTCAACTGTTTTTTTTTTAGAAAATGCGCTTTTTTATTGAAAAATAATTTTATTAAATGAAAGTGTAACTACTCCAATTTTGGTGAATTATTAATATTTTTAAGTTTAAAAATGCAACTATTCAGTTGAAAATTGATGAAATTTATTGAAAATTTGTATTTTATGGTATCAAATTCATCTTTTTGGTTAAAAATTTAATTTCTCGGTTGAAAGTTAAACTACTTTCTCAAAAGTTAATTTTTTGGTTGCTGATTCACAATTTTAGTTGAAAACTCGTTTCTTTTTTTGATTAAAAATTAATTTTTTTAACTGAAAATTTAATTATATTCTTGAAAGTCTAATTGATTGATTAAAAATGAACTTTTTTGTTGAAAATTAAAACAAATAAAAAATTAAAACAATTAATTAAAAAAAAAATAAAAACAATTTTAGTTAAAAATTGATGTATTTTGCTAAAAATTCGTCTTCTCTGGTACAAAATTAATCTTCTTGGTTGAGAATTCGACTATTTAGTTAAAAATGTATGTATTTTATTGAAAGTTCGTCTTGCTAATTGATTACTAATCTTCTTGGTTAAAAAATCAACTATTTAGTTAAAAATTTATGTATTTTGTTGAGAATCAATTTTTTTGGGTTGAAAATGTGAACATATGGTTGAAAATTTTACTGTTTTATAGAAATCTCATTTTTCTGGTTAAAAATGCAACTGTTTGCCTGAAAATATTCTATTTTGGTTGAGGATTCAACTATTTTGTTGTAAATTCGTTTTTGTTGGTTAAATCCAAATGTTTTTTATTTTAAATAAAAATCTTCTTTTATTGAAATATCAACTATTACATTTTTGATTGAAAAATAATCTTTTCAGGTTAAAAATTCAACTCCTTGATTGGAAGTTAAACTACTTTCTTAAAAGTTAATTTTTTGGTTGCTGATTCATAATTTTAGTTGAAAACTCGTTTCTTTTTTTGATTAAAAATTAATTTTTTTAACTAAAAATTTAATTATATTCTTGAAAGTCTAATTGATTGATTAAAAATGAATTTTTTTTGTTGAAAATGTATCTTCTTGGTTGAAAAATCAACAATTTCAGTTAAAAATGTATGTATTGAAAATTAACTTTTCTGTTAAAAATTTAACTGTTTTGTTGGAAATTAGTCTTTTTGGTTTGAAAATGGTAGAAAATTTAATTGTTTGGTTAAAAATTAACTTTTTTGATGAAAATTAATTATTTTGATAGAAATTAATATTTTGGATATGAAAATTCAACCATTTGGTTGAAAATTCATTTATTTTGTTAAAAATTTAAGTATTTTGGTAGAAAATCCAAATTTGGTCGAAAATTAACTTTTTGGTTGGAAATTTAACTCTTCTGTAGAAAATTCTTCTTTTTTACTTGAAAATGCTAGAAAATTCAACCATTTTGTTGAAAATGTAGTTTTTTTATTGGAGATTTAACTGTTTTGTTGCAAATTAATCTTTTTGGTTTAAAAATGGTAGAAAATTCAACCTTTTGGTAGAAAATTAACATTTTTGATGAGTATTAACATTTTTGATGAAAATTATTATTGTTGGTACGAAAATTTAAAAAATTTGGTTGCAAATTCATGCATTTTGTTAAAAAGTTAAGTATTTTGGTAGAAAGTCCACATTTTGTCGAAAATTAACTTTTTTGTTGGAGATTTTTGATATTTTTGTAGAAAACTCTTCTTTTTGGTTTGAAAATTCTAGAAAATTCAACGATTTCACTGAAAATGTACTTTTTTATTGAAAATTTACCTGTTTTGTTGGAAATCATTCTTTTAATTTGAAAATGGTAAAAAATTCAACTGTTTGGTTAAAAATTAACTTTTTTGACGAAAATTAATATTATGGGTATGAAAATTCAACCATTTTGTTGAAAATTCATACATTTTGTTGAAAATTTACCTTTTTAATGGAAATTGAACTGTTTTTGTCGATAATTAACTTTATTTTGGAAATTTATCTCTTTTGTAGAAAATCTTCTTTTTGGTTTGAAAATGCTAGAAAATTCAAATATTTGGTTGAAAATTTACTCAGCCTGGGATTGCTAATTCAGTTATTGCAGAATAAAGTACAAATTTTATTTATCATGATAACTTTAATATTTGTTTCTTATTTTGCATTTCATTTTATCGTCAAATACCCTGAAAAATGTATCATTAAAATAAATTTATATTATTAAAATTCATAATATGCATTGCTATTGAAACAAACCTATTTTTATGGTCTGGTTTTTATCATTAAAAAAAGTGCGGATACTATGAAAAAAAAAACAATTTTGTTACTGAACATTTTATTTTTGGTTGCACATATAGTTTTTTATTTTTATTGCTATTTTTTACGATTAAAACAAAAACTACGCTTCTTCAAAAAAAATATTCATGACAAATTTTTATAGTTTCTTTCTGTGTGTGAGCAACTTTTGTCTATTCATTTTTTTCATAGCTTGTGTCGTTTCTCCAAAAATTTAATTATTTCATTTTTTTTAATGTTATTTTTCAAGATTAAAACAAAAACTGCGCATCCTATCAAAAAGTGATTGCTTACAAATTTGTAGGTCTTTTTTGAATGAACAATTTTTGTCTTCTCATCTTTTTACGTACCTTGCCTCGTTTTTCTAACGATTTGATTTTTCTATTTTAAATGCTATTTTTACGAATGAAACAAATACCACGCATCCTATCAAAAAGTGATCAATAACAAATTTGTAGGTCTTTTTTATATGCACAATTTTTGTTTTTTCATGATTTTAAAAAAAAATCCAAAAGTCGTTATGAAAATATTGTAGGGTGTCCAAAAAGAAACATTTTTTTCCTCTTGACTCATTGTTATACCTTTTACACTTTGTATCATTTATTATTTACCAGCGTGAGGGGGTTGGGCTTAGGGGGGGTTTGTGACGAATAAAATTTTTTGGAAATAATTGAAAAAATGAAAATTAGAATAAACTTTCTCTTTTTCTCGTTTTTTGGATTAAATACGAAGTTTTTTTAAAAGAAAATTAATTTTCTCAACAAAAATTTAACTAATTTATTTTTGGCTGGAAACAATTCGCTTTTAATTGAAAATTAAACTATTAAATTCTTCACAGAGAATTACATTTTTTTGGTTGAAAATTGAGTGAAGTTGGTTCAAAGCTGAATTACTTTGTTCAAAATTCATTTAATTGACTGAAGATGCAACTATTTTGATAAAAATTCGTTTGTTTTTTGGTTTGAAATTAATTTTTTTAACTAAAAGGTCAAATAATCTATTTTATTTTTGGTTGAAAATGGTCTATTATTGATTCAAAATTTAGATCCATCTTTTTGGATGAAAATGTAACTATTTTGTTGAAAATTTTTTTTTTTAACTGCGAATTTGACTATTACATTATTGGTTTATAATGGATCGCTTTCAATTGAAAATTCAACTACTTAGTTGAAAGTAGAACTACTTAGTTAAAAATTTATTCAATTAGTTGAAAATCCATCGCCTTGTTGGAAAATTTAATTATTTTGTTGAAAATTTGTTTTGTTGTTGTTGAAAATCAATTTTTTAAACTGCAAATTCAACTATTTTATTTTTTGTTGTGTTATAGGCCAGTGGGCCTAAAATTGATAACCACTGACTAAGCGATTTAGTCACGTAATTTCGCAGCTTGAATTTCAAAGCAAAACTCAAGTGGGAAATTTTCCGCCTTAATCGTAAACATCCGTGTTTACAAAACGAGCTTGCTTTCTCCCGTTTAAGTGAGTCATCACAACACGGGTGATAGAAGACCCTGACAAATTGACCAATAGCGGTCCATCCTGTTGTCACGTACCTCTAAAGCTGACGCGTTCGCCCGGCAGCTGATAAACGGGTTTTTCCCAGCACGTGTCAACGCCATGGGCGAGGGCGCACTCGAATTGGGCACACGGTCAACCATCCTCAGAATCTAAGACCCGAATTCGGCACAGAGCTGAGGCAGGTAGTTTTCGGCTAGCTCGAATTGGGCACAAGGGTTCTTCCGGTAGGGGAGAATTCTTCTTCTTGTATTCGAAAAAAAATAATTTTCCCTTTTCTATTTTTTCTATCATATTTTAAAAGTAGAAGAAAATTTAAACAATGAAGAATTCTCATAAGCATGAATTTTCAAGAAATTAAAACAATACTCCCTGTGCATTGTTTCAGTTCGCTAGTACGTACCACTTTTCAATCTGAAGTTAGCAAAGTAAAATAGTACGAACGATGGCATCAAAACAAGACGATTTGGTATTATAACAGGACGCTAAAAAAGTGATGCTGAATTAAAATAGAACCATAGTTTTTACAGTGTACTGATATCTGAAAAATTTCTAAATGAAAAGGAAATACAAACATGACCGGCAGTCAAGTTTATCACTTGGGTTCCAGTATTGTGAAAAAATTACAGGGTGGCGGCCCTGCCCCTTCCTAAAAACAGCGAAAAAAATGTAGGAAACGCTGCTCTGACCTATACTCTGTATCTGTAGGGAACCGTTCAGAAGCTGACCCTTTTTTTCAAGTCTTCGCAGTTGGCGACGACTGGATATAATTTTTTCTTACATTAACCATTCTTGTGATCACAATTTTTAGAATTTTTTAATTTTCAAAGTTAGGCTTCATTCACAAATAGACAAGTAATCCACTTGAATTTTTTCCGGACATTTTTGCGACTTCAGGAACAGCTGAAAGCTGACCATCGAAAACAGTAATTTTCTCCAGATTTGTTGTTCTTACAACAATAAATTTTTCATCTAGATACGAGAAACGTCGTTGAACAGGTAGAAAGATTTCGAATGAGCCCTGCTAAATGCGAATTCAGTTAGATTTTTTTTTACTGAGGTAGAGCTACTTTTTCCCAAGTGTCAAGTGTATGGTTTATCGAAAAATCAGTATATTGCTCAATATATTATAGCCTCACAACGGGGGGGGGGGGGGGGTACAAAAAAGGGCCGCCTGTCTAAAAAATGCCAGGGCCGTATTGATGTCCCAGTCCCTCCCTGTTCGGATATACTTATAATCAATCGGTACCCGTGTAGAAATGGCAACAGCCCTCGTGAAAAGAAAGATCAACTTAATACCTCTTTAAGATCAGTTTCAAAGAACGTTTGGTCTTTTTCTGGTCTATACCCTTCAGCCTATACCTGCATCATTTTTAGGGCACTGAAATAGACCCCACACTCTCTCTCTTTCTCTTTCTCTCTCTCTCTCTAAAATAAGGATAGCTGTCTGTATCAACAGATCAGCCATACCCAAAAGTCCTAAAGAAGCTGGGCTGATTTATGAGCATTTATGATATCTAGAGGCTTCAACCCATTTCCGCTATATTTATGGATATTGGGGGTTAATACTGCTGCCTGGGACAAAAGGACTGTGGTCTTCTGGGGACTAGAAAAGATCAGTTTAAGATCACTTTAAGACAGGCCTATACCTGCCTAGTGCCTATACTGTAGTCTTAAGTTGGTCTTTCTTTTCACGAGGGAGGGATCCGACCGGGAGCCGGCCGGATAGCCCCAGTTTAAGCCCGGCGCCGGCAGGGGATACTGGACGGGATCCGGCTAAAAACGTCACGGTAAACTGGTCGGATACCGGCTTTCATACCGGCCGGGATCTGGTCGAATAACCCGGCCACAGAACGGTTAAAAAATATTGCTTCAGGCGAGAAATTAGTAACTTGGTTTGTCTTTTAAGGCTCATCGTAAAGCATACGGTAAACTTTAAATGTAAAATGGTGAAATCGTGTTATCAAATTCTCGCGAGGAAATTAGAGAAGAGTTTCAATCACTGATGCTAGAGTCTTCTAGCCATTCTTTTATTTTGGAAACCACGTGGTGATTTAAGGTTAGGAAGTAGCAAAGGAAAAAATGAATACACAACACTATACTTTAACGAAAAAGAAAAATTATTCGCGTAGTAAGTGGGATTTTCAAACTGATTACTGAAATAAGAATGATTTTAATAACGGATTTTATTTGCGAACTTCGAGGAGACGACGCGACATGATTGCAACGTGCGTTCTAGATCGAGGTGCGAAACTGCGAAACTGAAATTTGCAAGTGTACGCCGACGCCAGGCGCAGAAGGCGTCAGACATGGCGGTAAATTTGAAAGTGTATAGAGTAAAAATTGTTTCGAAATAAGAAAATTGTAAAAATTGTAACAATTCTGTTATTAAACCTTGCAGAATCGATAACAGTTTTATTTAATAAGTTAAAACATTGGGGAGAATTAAATGTTTTTTTTTCAAGAATTTGAAAAAGCTAAATTCTGTTTTACTGATCTAATAAATCTTAAAATTACACTTGTCAATCATAATTCCTGCCCAGTGCCCGGTCGGTACCGACCATGAAACCCAACCAGGGGTAACCCGGCCGGGATCCGACCAGAAACCTTTTCGTAGTAGGGCCAACCGGGGCAATTTCTGCACGGGTATTTGTATGTCACATCGCTTATAATACAATACAAATTTCGCACGCAGCGGGGAAGGGGGGGGGGATTCGAACGAATAAAACCTAACCACGCAAGTCGACTATCTTAACCACTACACTATTATACGAGTTGCGATCTATAAAATAATCCCGAAATGCATTTGTAACTGAGGTGGCGACCTCGGTAACGACTTTTGAATACGCGTCCATGCCATCGCGCGCACAAGAAAAAAGCTCTCGCATTTACCTCATACCCATACAAGTCAGCTGTGACAGGCGCGGAACACAAACACGTCTTGCTCCAATAAACTCTCAACTGTACGCGATCTGTGAATAAGATGTGCCATCCAAAATGGTATTATTTATTATAAAACCCCTTTATTGCTAAGTGGGAATATGGAGTAATGTGACGACTGTCACAGAAATTTAAAAAATAAATGTTTTTTAGGTGATGCCATGAGGTAATGCAATCCATTCATTGCTGATGACGTCATGAATTCATCCGGCCGTCCGAGCGGATCGGATCGGTAGCATGTTACGATTACAAGAAACACTTTACATTTCTTGATAAGTAAATATAACATTTCTTTTTTCTGCATGTTATTCTTCCAAATAGACACCTAACCTAAAATCTATTTACATAAAACGTAATCTATCATAATACCCACTTCACCTAATCGGAATGTAAGCGAAATTTCATTATACATAAACAACCTAAACTACACCTGGCGTAAAATAAGAAAGCAAAATTTAAATTCAGTCAATCAGAATTCTTCATTTGAATATCGCGCCAGGAAACTCTCAAGCTATGAGTAAGCAAGAATACAACATTTATATCTTTGCGTGTTTGAGTCGATCTAAACTATTGATGGAATCGAAAATGTCAATTCAGAAATTACGTTAATTTCGAACCATTAAAATAATTGAAATTCAGTAAAATATTTCTTCAACATTATTGTATACTACATTTGTATAATTGTATCTATAACTATGAACAAAATTATGGTTACTGTCTGATGAGAAAACAAAGAACTTAGTATTTAAATTTGAATATGAGCAATAAATACACGTGAGCAATTACCTCTCAATTTTGCCGATAAATCTAAAGAAACTACAGAGGTATCATGCATGGAGCAATGAGTATGATTAAGTTCAATCGTTCCTTTTAATCTTCGATCTCGATACATAGAATATGCTACTTTCCTTCATGACATGCACTTTATGCAACAAATTAAATTTGTTATCATCGCAGTATTTTGTTGTTGTTAATTTTCTGTACTAATTCATATCAATTACATTCTTTACTGAATTGGGAAGTAATACAAAATTCTCATAGACATCTTTTATCCAATTATAGTGTCTAAATTTTAATCAGGAAGCAATGGGAAACAACAGAGTAAGGATTTTCACTGATGAGCAGAAAAATCTCACACATTCAAATTTAGGAAGTATAAATAAAGTGTGTTTTTTTATTTTAATTTCATGGCCAGAACAAATTTCATCAAACTAAATTAAAACACTATAGATAAAATCAATGACCCTGCGTGTGAAGATTATTGTGTGTGATGGCAGATTAAATACAATAGTCACTAAGATGGAAATTATTACATGCTGTTGAATCTGTCAAGGATATCGTAAGATAGACAAACAAATTTGTAATATATTCACAACAACGGTTATAAGGCTATAACGCATAAATCTCACATCGATAATGCTCTGCAAGTTGTGCAAAGAGTACACATTAAACAATAGTGACTTTTTTTTCACTACTGAGATCGCAATCTGTAATGTGATTAGATCAATTAAACTCTAAACATGATATTGATTCTACTCTATAATATCAATAAATATAAGGATAATGGTTTGACACTAGGGTGTCCTAAAAAAACTCAACCTTTTTTTTGATCACGCACCCTCTAAACTTGTCCCATTTGATGAAAAAAGAAATGCGTATTTTTGTTTTATTAAAAAAAAGGGTTAAACCGCAGTCCTTGGACCATAAACAAATCCAAAATGATTAAAACTAGTAACTACCGGTATTTCCATAAAAATAATAAGTGTTTGGTGAAGAAACACGACGGAAGGTACCAGATGCTGAGAAAAAAATAAACTTGACCCAATTAGATCAAAAATACTAACCCTAATCGTGAAAAACTACCATTCATAGGAGTTGAATTTTTAAATACCATATTTTCCATTTTATTCTTTTCTATACATATTGTATCAAAACATTTGAGAACTAAAATATTCAAAGAATTGCGTGTAAAATTTCCAAAACGCACAATATTTAAGGGCAGTTTTTCTATAAAGGCCAGTTTTTCAAGCTTAGGGATAGTATTTTTGGTATAATTGGGTCAAGTTTCTTTTTCCTTAGCATCTAATACCATCAGTTTGTATTTCCTGCAAAACACCTAATATTTTTACGGAAATTACCGTTAATTAATATTTGTAATTATTTTGAGGCTATTCAAAGTTACAAGAGCGTGGTTTCAACTTTGAAGTAACTGTAATTTAAATTATTCGATTAAGAACGCTTTTAATTGAAAATGCTTGCATTTAAATTTGATGGAGTTCTAATAATTTTTTTTTTCATTTTCCCCAGACTCACCGAAAATATTTTTGCTATGCTCATCAAATTTCAGTAAACCTTGACGCGATCTTGTTATTATGGATATAAAGAACCTTCTACGTTCAATCATGAATTTAACGTATTTGCAGTCAACGGCTATAGGGACTAGTTGCCAATAGTTAACCAGACTGAATAAAATTACATTATATTTTTATTTAAAATGAATTTTTCTGATTGAAAATTCGGAATTTTTCTTCCTACAGACTATAGAGTATAGACTATACGAACCCAAAATTGAGATGCAGCATTTTTTAATCAGAAAGGACTTAAACTGAGTTATTACCTACGAGAAAATTACATAAAGCTGTCCCGGAAAGGGTTGCAGTAAGATCCAACAAAAATAAAACGTAGCGTAAGTTAGCCTAGCAACACCAGTTTTAGAAGCTATAGTCGTATACTTATCACAACCAGAAACAGTGTTGTTCGTCACAAGAATGTATAACTTTTAATTGAACTTAAAGTAAAAATTGCATTAGAGTACATTCACGTAAGATAGAAATTTATTTGGTAAGAGATATAAATTTGTTTAAATAGTTGTAGAAAGAAGAATTTTGGGAGATCAACACGTAAAAAACAAAATTTGCGCTGGATACAAAATGGAAAATTTCGATAACACTTTTTTATGCAATTCGGCCGAGTATTCAAGCTAACCAGTCCAGACAAGAAAATTATCATATTATCGGCAAAGCCATTCTCTTCTAACCGTATTCCATGTTAATCGAGCTTCATTCGTGCCTTCGGATTGGAAAGAACTGTGTCATTAGTCGAATCGAAAAAGGGATACCTGTATTCCATATAATACGTTTATTATTGCTTGATCTCGGAGTCGTTTATTTGTTCATAATCAAATAGCTATTTTATTTTACTTAACAAATAGGTGTAACATTTACTGAAAATTCTTAATTTTTAGTATATTACTACAGTTTTAAAAGAACATTTTTTATAGTATTTATTTTGACTTTCTATCTTACAAACGCATCAAGTATTATAATTTATATGTAAAAAGGTAAAAAAAGTCGTTATAATACATAAAAATATTTGGAAACGTTTTAATCGCCCACAGGCTTTCTTGGAATTATAAAGAAAACATTCGCCCACACGCAGCGTTCAACAGTTTCTACCAGAAGTGAGTTAGAGTAGTTACACGAACGATCGAGGTCGTTGGAAAGGATCTCATATTTCATTGAGAGTTCTCATGATTTAAGGCGAAATTAAATGTTTTGGAAACACAAGATAATGCAAAATGATATTATACATTATGTTCAATATAAAAGTTTGAAGATTACCACATCCTGTTTGAAATTGGAACACGAATAACAATATAAAATTGCGGATGAATAGTGAAGTTTAGACATCTCACATACAGTTTGTCGAGGAATGATTAAAATATCGTAACGAATTTTTTTTAATGCAGAAGAGTCTTTTTATATTGGGAAACAATAAATTATTTCTAGCAAGGAGAGGCTATTGCGGACTTGAAAAATCCGACTTGGATAATTCTTACCATTATTGTAGAATACTAGATTATTAGACTAACTTTTTTCCAGATTGTTCAGGGCTAACGTTAAGGGAAACTTTATAATACTAGCCGTAGCGCTATATCTGACCGGTTAGTTTTACAGAAAATCCGTTATCATAGGCAATGCCTTATTTAATCGTGCCCGGGGGTATTAACAGATGGAAAACGGTTTTCAAGAATTTTGTATTAAAGTTTTTTTCAAAAGGTTCTAGCAGGTTTTTCTCGACAAAGATTAGACCAACTTTAAAGAAAAAGATTATATGTCGTGAATGCCAATTGGACAATTGACTAGAAAATAAAAATAAAATAATATGACAAATAAAAAAAAAATGAAATCACCTCTTTTAATTCTTGAAGAATTTTTTTGAAAGTTATATGTTTTTGAAGCGCTACAACTATCTTTTCACAAAAACATCTTTTTATTTCATTTTTTTATTGAACATATTTTTCCCGAAATGGTCGGTGTGGTTCCCCATGGTTAGACAATTTTTGCAAAAATTCTAGACTCCTGTGCTGGAAATTTTTCTTGAAGTCCAATTTTCTTCTGGGACTGTTTAAATTGAAGCTTTTGTTATAAAATATATTCATAAATGTATAAATTTATCAATAATTAAAAAATAAATTATTAACATAAATCTTGATATAATTGAATAAGTCTTTGATTGCCGTGGTCTACGAAACCCTACCTCGAGGGCGCTTTCCGACCTCTTCTGAATATATATATTTTTTACTCCTCTATAATATCAGAAGTTTATATTCTAAAAAAAAAACGTCTATGTCAACCAAAAAGAAAATTTTTAATTGCAATTTTGTTTTATTCCTTTTGAGTATAAAATGGTGAACATTTTTTTCAAAAATGAACAAATTACGAAACAACTTCTTTGAATAATGATTCAATTTTCATAAATTGCTTAAAGGCGGATTTAAAAAAATCCTTCATAGCACAAGTTCATATCCCAGAAAAAAGTTTCCATTAAAATATTTAAAATCGAAGGGGGTCAGGTTTCACGATCATTCGATTTCAAAATTAATGACCCTTATGCAATAAATTATCTGCTCTTCCTTTTGAATACAATTATAATTAAATATAACTGATGTAACGTATCAAACGGCAACCTTACCTTGCAAAAGGTTTTGGGTCGATTTCGTAGTGTTCCGCAATTGGTCCCGTTTTCACTACTCTAGCAAGTTGAGCTTCTTGGACCAAAACAAGTCCCTCTTTTACATGTTGCTCACTCCACTGTACCCTACACCTTCCTTTGCATCGTTCAGTTCCTGTCGATCGACAAGTCCCACGCTTTCCCTTTGACGAAGAAGACTTCGCTGCTGAATTTTGCAAATTCTTATGCTGAGGTCGTGGAGACGTTTTGCGCGAAGATGACATTGTGGGAGCCTGGTGACTCGACTGATAAATCATCTTTAATAATTTTGTTGACTATCCTATCCTTATAAAAAAGGTTGGTGTGCCCTCGTTATTTCACACTTTTATCATTTCACTTATTTTCAACTTTAATTTATATTCAAATTTGAAAGCTCTATTGTTAAAGATAATCTATCGTTTTCGTTCCAAGAATTATGTTTTAAGATTTATATTTGAATTTTTAGCCCAGACTTGCTGTAATTATTAATTCAGGAACCTATTATCTTTTGTTCAGTATGTTCATTCAGGGCATTAATTTGATTGGCTTTCGCTCGAGAGATCAGGAAGTGAACTCGAACTCGATCGTTACACCTCGTCGCGCTTATGTCACTCTCGCTACGCCAGGGTTTCTAATTTACGAGATAATCGTTATGCGTATCTACGTGCGATCCTTGATCATTCTATAATAATAAGTACTGACTTTTTGACAATATTTATTATTATTCACTCTGACATGAAATCTCGTTATCGTGTATCGTCGTTGTTTATAACATAAAATAAAAAGACCGTGAACCCGATGGTAATTTCAGGAACTTGATGATATGCCAGTGAATCGAAGATCTAATCGAAAATGGGTGCCTACTTCTTTTTAGGTCCCTCGATACACGTCTGACACTTTACATCACTCGCGATTAATATCCAAACATTTGGGCAATGATCGTCACTCTCACTGGAAAAAAGTCACGTGCTTAACTTCGAGGATGATTCCAGATATTCCTGAAAAAATATTTTATTATTACATGAATTAACTTGAAACTAGCTTATTATTGCAACTTTTTTACTGCATGTTTTAAGCAGTGCAAAATTAAATAAACTTCAACCAAAGAAAGTATTCATATTTAAAAAAAGTACAAAGCAAGAACTTATGTAGGTACTTGAACGAGTCAATGATCTAAGCTCACTTGAAATATATTTTATCCTTCAGAATTGAGTCACGCAGAACTTAGAATTACGCCACCGAAACTACATAAGTTTGAAAAGGTTCGCTTGGCTGTACATATGTACTTGAAAAGGACGAGAATGAAAAAAAATAGTAATTCATGAAATACTCGTTAACAAATAATACAATAAGCCGCGGAGAGTGTGGCGCGTGAACGAGAATTTCACATCCTGGCTAACGATCACGTTCACGATCACGGCAGATCACGGAAGATCACTCGCCTCGGAATCACGTTTCACGGTTCAGCGCGAGTCTGAAACTGCCTTGCATCCAACGAGAGCATGAGTTTGGTACTTTGGAATTATTCCGAACAAACGTTCTTTCATCCTCGTTCCTCTCACTATCAAGAGCTATCTTGTATCCTCTGCTTGTATTTTATTTCTCTCTTTTCTCTCTCTCTCTCTCTCTCTCTTCTGTGTTTACGCTCGTCTCCCTCCTTAAACTCTTTTTCCCACTCTTTCCCCCGCTCTTTATCTTCCTCCTGGTCCATGAGTATTGAATAGTAGTGGACTTTCTGACGTAGGTAGAATCCGGCGTCAGGGCCGAACGAAGCACGATCTTGATCACTTCTTTTGTATACTAATAGATTTAGATATATATGCAATGTTTTACTCAACTAAAATCAACTTTAAATCGAACTGAATTTAAAGAAAATTCCATTTAATGCAACCTGGATTCATTTTAATTCAAGGTGCAGTATAATTTAAAGGAATTCTATAAACTGGCTTTAAATATATTTGACGGAAGTTAACTCAATTGCAGCTGTGGATCGATTTAAATTGAATACCGAGAAAAATAGATATTAGAAAGCAATATAATAACTCAGCCAACTATAGCACTGATATCTAAGATATTATGGCAATATCTACATTATTGCAAGAAGATCTCGAACAGTAGGGCGAAATATAGAGTCCGTGAACAAATTCACTTTAAGCAAAAGTGTTTGATCGATTTTAAATTAAAGCTTGTATACAATTTTTAACAAAGTTGTCGAGGCATATTTTTTAAAAAGTTATTTAATTACTCCATACGTATATTTTTTGCAATTGTTTAAATAAAAATTTTATGGACAAATGCATAATATCCGTGCGGAAATTTTGATATGAGCCAAGTTAGGCCGAAGCCTGGTCTCGGCGCGGACAGTTTTCTAGTATTCAATAGCCGAAAGATGACACTGCATGTACTTTTAGCCGGGTCGAGGCCAGGTTTGGCGTTTCACGCGGAACTAGTGTCAGGCTTGGCGATTTCAGCACAGGTCTCGTCATTTTTAAATAGGTAGTTACGTTTGTTTAACTGAATCAACAGTAAATACTTGATAATAGCTTTTTTGTGCGATTCTTTGATATCAGAAAATAATTGTTAATTGTTTAAACAAAATCAGTAAGCAAATGCATAATACGGTCATTTTTTACTACGCGTAATTAATTTTTTTTGTAATCCCAATGGCTAGTATGTCAACGATATCCCTTGTTAGGAGACTTGGTTATTAAAAACAATTGGTAATCGTTTAGACAAACCTAATTAACAAAGGTGGAGGGTCGATTTGGGCGGTTTTTGGCCTAATTTGTTTTTGGATATAAAAGTCTGGTTATATTATTGAGAGTGTCTACTAACAATAATAAGTCGATTGCTCCCTAAACGGACCGTCCTCATCCTCCAGTTTTTCCCCGCTACCGCCTCAAAAACTGAAATAGCTATTTTTTGCTAACTTTTTGTTTGCCGGACCAAGTATAACAACTTTACATACTTTTCAGATCTGGACGTTCTGGGCCCAAAATCCCATATATACATATATATCCCAAATCACATATTGTATCTTTCATTTTCATTTTAACATATTGACATTAAATTTAAAATCAGAGACCTCGAGAATTTTCGATTGTTGGTTCACTGTGGTCATACACGAGGGACAGAAATGCAAACTCTGATATTTCCTTTCTGCATTTTACACATATTTTCCCATCGGCTTGTATGCTTACATATTCCTTTTTAAGAGTGGTTGAAATTGTTCTTGAATTAAGTGGTTTCTTCTTGTGCCCAGGCTTGAAAAAAGGATTGAGACAACGACGACCCAAGCTTCTCGGCATGATTAAACTAATTTAAAAAAATGTATCTAAATAATATCAGTATAACTAATTAAATTTATCTAACCACTCAAGAGGAGAAATCCAACGAATTCAGTAAGCTCAATCCATATTGAGACCGATTCGAATTATTTCAAGAAATATTATTTCTGAAAATAAATTTTTTTTGTTTTAACTTTTTGAAATGATCGGTGCATTCATTTTACATAAGAATCTATTTCTATATATAATAAAATTAATGAATAATAAAAGTGATAATAATTACAAACATGCCGTATAATTCAACCGAAAATTGCCAAGGCTAAATCACATAAAAGATAATTTCTATTGTGAGAATATATTTTCATATAGCGGCAAACACAGAACTAAGGTCTCTCATTTTTTTCTAGTAAGAACATTCAAAACAAGTGAAGAACCCGTGACTTCTGTAACTGAAAATTTCGATAGCTCGCAAAATTTCAAGATAAAAAGGCCAATGTGGCGAACGTAATTTGAAAACACTTACAGATTTGCATCGAAGTTGGTACATACAAGTCTTTGAGGTCGCTAATTTTCAAATTTAATGTTATAATTCCAGGATTAAAAATCAATAAAAAAATATGTATACAAATTTTCAATAACGACAGTCATATTATAATAATATTATTAATGGACACAATAAGACCTACGAGGCGCTTAGTTACACTCCAGCAGTTCGCGGCGCGGCAGCCGGGCGCAAGAACCCTCTTTTAAGTCCAATAGCAATCTTATCCCCACTTTTTACCTAGGTGATTTTCATGGGAAAAAATCAAGATTTTTTAAAAAATAGTTTCAAAAAAATGTAAGGGGCCACATTTGGGGAAAAAATTTTAAATATGTCTGAAGTCGGAAAATGAGCATGAAATAATTTTTGATTTTAAAATCATTATTTTTATCGTAAAGTTCATTTAAAAACGTTTAGAAAACACTTATAAAAGTCAAATTGATCAACATTAGCAGAAGTTATGATTAATTGAATAACGTGCTTGAGTTAAAATGTCGAAAATTCGAGACCCTGTATGTTGACAACCTGTCTTTTTGGAGGTCCATCATTTGGGGAATTGAAAGAGGTGCACTAGGACTACAACGTGAAGGAATTTCAAGAAAATAGAAGACACATTTTTAGGCGGGTACGCTTGACAAATTTCACCCCCTATATAAATTGTGGGAATGGTGTTGAAATTCAAGCTTTTTACGACTGGGAACGAATGATGAAATTGAAGATTGAGAAAAAATAAAAATATTTCTTTCTTCAATTTTCTACGATTTTTCCAGACTTCATTCAAATATGAATTCAAACAATGATGCGACGTTGCGATAACGGACCGTTACTCTTGTCATTCATATTATATATAAAGAAACATAATATGAACTATTAAGAGTAAGATTTTATACAGGGAAAGTGTACCAGTCTTAGGACACGTATGAGTGGTCGGACAGTCCCGTATATTTTATAGTAAGAATAGTTTAATAAACTACAGATATAAAAAGTAAATAGATGTTTGCATTCTGCATACTTTCTAGTAACACGCAAGGGGGAAAATGATGTAAACTTCTATTTATTTTACGATATTGAACATGTTTAGTAAGCCGATCAGCCTTTATCGCCATTTTGGGTATGTGTTGTTTCCTGTGTCAGAAAATAGAACATTATATTTTGAAGTTATGACTAACATTAGTTAAGTTTTGACTGAAACAGCTGCATTTTCCAAACGTGGGAGACTTGAAGTTTTCGAAATCCTTGGCAAATTCAATTGATGTATTGTATATTTAGAGATTTTTAATTTGTCCGAACTAAGATGCAGAATTTTTGTATTTACCCAGAGATCGGACAGCCTGTCCTAACGTCATTTTGGCAGTGCTTTTTAAGTCGGACGACTAAGATAAGGAGATACATGAAACTTAGTCATCAATTTTTTGAACTAGAATTTATCATTTGCTTCTTTTTAGGTAAAGTTCTTATTTTAAAACTTGTTTGTGTATTCGACATTATAAAAATGCAAACATTGTCTTGAAATCATAACCTGTCTAGCTTCGACTTAGATACATCAATTTGACTTTTATCCCATTTTGTTGTCAAACTTCGATAGATGAAGAAAAATAACTGAATGTTTGATTATGAATTGAAATAAAACTTTATACTATTTTTAATAGTGAATAAGGTTCGTTTTTAACAGTGATATTATAATCATTAATTGTCTTGAAATTCTAAGCTCCCTAACCTATAATTGATACAATTTTACATTTTTGTAAATTTGTAATACATAAAAATACTGTTCGACTATTGGAACACATGCTGTCCGACCACTAAAAATCTTGTCCGACCACCGGTGTTTTCTTACATTTTTCCAGAAAACCTTTTTTTCTTTTAAAATAGAATTTGACTTAAAAATAGATGGCAGAAATAACTTTATAAATAAATATAGAGTCCGAAAATGTGAATCTTTATTCGAAAAAAGTTAAAAAATAAGTACAACGATTTAAATATGAGGGTAACGCTATTTGCGACTACTGGTACGTTGACCCTACTAATAGTTGTGACAGATTCGGAATCAGCTCCTAATTCCCATTAGGTTAATAAGATGATTCAAACTTTTCTGTATTGTTTTTTTATTGGTGCATTATTTCACCCATCACCATGGGAAAAATCGAAACGCTTAAAGGTCTGGAAAGTCAAAGCTCGAATTTAAGTTTATTACTCAACGAATCAGATTCTTATAATCGTCTTCAAATAAGCTGATATTCTGTGATATTGTCAGTATCGTCCGATCAGTAGAGTTTGAAATTGAGTGAATTTTCTGATCTTTTCAAATTCTTAAGGAAAAATGGCTGTAAATTCTTCTTTGTCGTAACTTTGTCTTTCCTGAAATAGATTACACTTTGCAAAGAAATTCTTTATCCACGAGTGCAAAACGTAAGGCGCTTGAAGATCCTTGTCAAAGCCCGCAGAAATAATAAACTTGTATGTAGAAAAGCAGCATCAGAATTTGCAAATGAAAGATGTTAAACTAGTAAAAAAAAACATATACCGAGCCTTTCAAGTATCTCAACGTTCATCGCCTATAAATTTGAAGGATACGCACAAAAAAATAGGTGATATAAACTCAATAACTACATTCGGTGATGAGTTTCTTCTTCTTAATGATTCAAAATCAAATTTAATTATTTTCGGGACTAAACGGAATTTAAAGTTTTTAACAAAATCAAAACGTTTTGTATGTCGAAGGGATAGTTGATTACTGATCATCCTTTTTACTCAGCTGTTCACTGTCCATGTTTTTTTCATTGGACATTATATTCCACTAGCTTTTTGCTTACTAAAAGAAAAAATTTCAAAAAAACGTATGAAGCATGTTTTGCTGCGCTTTGTAAATTATGCAAAGTAAATGATTTTAATTTAAATCCGGAAGAAATAGTGGTTGATTTCAAAATAGATTTTCCATGCTCAGCGTGGCTTGGGTTTAATACTTAGTGGTGCGTGAAATAAAAAAAAATCTTTACTTGTAATGACAATTGTTATAAACAAGTTCTATTAACAAACACTGAATATTATAGATTGCTTATTTGTAAAGGATAGTTCCGCATCAATATTACTTACTTTTATCGAGAAGGTGATACTTGATCACAAAAATATGTTTCCCATTATGAACATTTGAAGTCAATAAAAAATAATTTTATCTCCTCATTGTCCTTAATTTATGTTGCCAGTGAGATTTATAAGAATTTAGTAAGGAAAGTTTATCATTTAGTATTATTTGTTAATTTTATAAACAAATTGTATAAAGAATTGTCAGCCAGTGTTAGCAGTGACATGTTATGCCTGTAAATTTCTACCGTGATCACTTGTTTATATAATTTGTTTCTAAATTTAATAAATAATATCGAATAATACATTTTCAACACTAAACTTTACTGGCAATATAATATTTAGGGTAGCAAGTATGTAACTGAAATTCCGAACGTTCAAATGAGCGAAATATTTTTCCCCATTTCTATTTCACCCATAAATATTGCTCAAATTGCAATTAAAAATATGCATTATAATTCTGTTTCAATAATAAATTTTCCAATATAAATAAACAAACATTTGAGCACTTTTTCTGGTTAACAAAGTCATCAGTAAAAAATTTCGTTCATTTGAACGTTCAGAACTTCAAGCACACGTAGCAAGTAGCTCATAAAATGATCACAAATAAATACACCCATAGTGAATACATCCATGGTACTTCGCAGTGATATTTGGAACACGTGGAACTTTTAAGATTTTACCTAAGTAACCTAATCTTCTTCTATCCATGAAGTATGTAAATTTACATAGATCCACGAGAAAAAATTGTTGTAAAACGATTCGAGAATTCATAGTGAATTTCTATACGGATTCCATGTGGATTAGTAGTGAATTTTCCCTAATTAGTTTTACCTGGATAACTCATCGTTATAACGAAGTTAAATTACTTAGATGAAATCATAAAAGGTCCATGTCCATTGTCCATAGAATCAACTATTTTTTACTTCTTTGAATTTTGCGAAGTAATCTTCTGATCCGAAATATAAAGCATGTCGACAATCGTGAACATGACGTGGTTTATCGGCGCAATTGTTGGCAGCATTTCTCAGGGGCTGCAGTTCTGCCAATGTCGCCAAGAAACAAATCTTGTAACCTTTACTACTTTAATTTCGTGGAAAATTCATTCATGGTAAATGTGACTACTTTTATTTGTTGGGCTTACAATTACTATTGTTACTAATATGAACTACGCAGCTAATGTCATATCCACGAATAAAAATATTGTTGTATGAACCAAAAAAATTGTCAGTGGTATACGAAACCTTACAATATCGAGTTTTCAGAAATTTTTAAAGCGCAGTGTTTGTTCGCTCAGCTACTTTCTTTTCAATATCGTTCTATCAGGAGAAAAAACTACGTTACCAACGCAAAATTTACAGGGCGCTTATAGACCAAGAACTGATTTAAATTCACATTAAATTTTAGATTTTTATCGCTTTTCTTCCTGAGAGGTATTAAACTCGAAAAAATGGGGAAAACTTCTAAAGTGTCGAGTTTTGAAGTGAAATTTCTCATATTACATATGTATAACTTTCACTATATATAAACTATGTATAACTTTTTCACCTGGGATGTAAAAGGGAGCTCAAAGTTTGAATAGATCAAGCAAAAATTAACCGTTTGTGTTAAGTTTCGGTTTTCAAAAATAATTATTTCAATGCGGCATTTTTCTTAACCATTGAAATTTGAAAATAAAATGTTGATACAAAAATAAAATAATTTAATAAATTTGTGTGAGAAATAAGTGAAAACCCCCATATAATATTATTATATTTAGGTATAAAAAATTTAAAAAATAGGCCTCAAGCCACGGGGGAATGGACCAACTTCAAATAAAAGGTGTTGGCCCGTGAACCCGATATGTGGCAACCAAATTATGAAACTTTAAGAATGTTTAAGATAAATTTCTTCAATAAGAAAAAAAATCTTCGAATTTGAGGAGTTGTATGCAAATTTAAAAAACAAATGTGACATTGATATTGACCTTAGTGGAATCTTCTCGCTGTAATTAGAGGAACTTCGGTAAATCATATACAACGTTCTCAAATCATATAAGATTTTCTGTGAAATTTATAGAAAAATGTATCCTGTCACTTGGACAGAAAATGAACAGTTTTTTTCTCTAAAGAAAGTGTAATTAGTGCGCACATCAATTCTGTCAAATTCGCTTTTTTCTACAGTAGCGGACGAACCAGATGATTATGATCGATTTCACAATATCGCCTAACGATGGAAAGTATTTTCTTTTTATTATTCAACGGGCAAGCTTATTTCTTTCTGGTTTAAACTCTGGATAGTTTCATCACCAATCACTTCACATTGCACAGAAATTGACAAGGTATAATATCAAGTCTTGCTTACGTAACTGTAATTGATAGCATTAATTGCACGTGCTAATGCAACCTTGGCACATAGACGTTGCGCTAGGCGCGAGCTCTGAACAATCGAAATTGTCAGTCTTTTTTTCGTCGCACCGCACATGCGCCCAAGCAGTCTATGCAGCAGCTAATATATATTCCGAATTTTAAATGAGTTTAATCCAAGGCCATTTTGTATATTTAACCTCCATTTCCTTAGATATTGCTCAAACGTTTTCGTCTCGTCCGCTACTTCCGCATTATCAGAGTTCATTGTCAGTTTTATTGGAAGTTTTGCTTTTATGCTAGTCTGACAGAAAAAAAAGGATTATTAACAACAGTGTGTCCACTGGATTGAGATGCTGGAAAATCCAGGAAACGATTAACCATGTTTACGTCCAGGAAAAACCAGAAAATGATAATGGATTTTTTATTGCCACTTAAATTAAAAAAATCCCATAAAATGTCGAAAATCGAGTATTCTGACAATTTTCTCCCTTTTTTCTTATTCATTTCCCCTTTTTCGATTTATTGATTTAAGAAATTGTCATTAGAAATCTAAGAAGATGCTTTGGAAGACATTTTCTTTGACGACACCGATTTGAAGTGTAAATTCAGTTTTGTTGTGAATTCAGTTTTGAAAGCTTGGAATTCAAAATCTTAGTTTCTAAGTCCGTGCTGCACTTACCAGATTCCTACCTTACTTACATTTTTTATGAAGAACTGATGTCCCCACGAAATGAGATTTCGAGTTGAAAATTTGAGAAATTAAATAAGGGACACTAAAGGCCGATTTTACCAACTCTGATTAAGACTGACATATATGTCCACAGGTTATATTTCTTAACCTTAACCGATTTCAATTTTTTTTTTAGAAATACTATGCATTAAATTCCTTACAAACGTTAGGAAGCCAATTTTTGTATTTTTTATTTTTATCTCTCAATGAAGCTGTTGAATAAAGTAATTGTTAGCCAGAAATAATGAAGACAGACTTAGAAATTACAAGTATTCTTTTATAAATTGTATTTAAGTATTATAAACAATTTATAGAAACAAATCGTCGACCTAAAGTTGTAGTACGCCGGGCGATGGTTAGTTGCGCATTTTGCCCTGCCTCTAATCCATAGATCGAAAAAGATTCTCTAATCCTACGGGTCAGTTGCGCCAAGTCTATACCTGTCCGAAAATTAAATAATCTAAACTTGATCTTTTGAAATGTGCCTGAGAACTGGTGTAATAAATAATATGTGTAACAGATCACTGGATCCTAATGAGAAATGGGCGGAAAACTGTAGAATATTCAGAAGTAATGCTTTCAGTTTAAACCCAGGACTGTGTAAATTCAAAGGAAAAATCCAGACATTGCCGGATATATTTTTAAAATTAAATTTGAGAATTTATAGAGGTGCAGTAGATTTGAGTTAAATAATGGATCTCGAAAATGCATAATTTTTAGAAATATAGAAAAATGAAGTTATGTCATAGTAGAAATAATGTATTAATAAATATTAGAGTAATGCGAACCTGAAAATTAATCAAAATTTTTATACCGATAACCTCTTGAGGGCGACAAGTGGTTACATTGCTGATGACCTGAGCTTCTAATTTTACAAAAATAATATGTTTACCACAAGGAATATTGAAATTTTTTCAACTTTTTCATTACAAATTTAAGTTCTTGCACTGTGATAGGCATTTTTTTTAGATGTATTCTCATAAGCTGTGTAAAAGTTATATATTGTTTACATGCAGTATAAAAATAGTGTGGATGGGACCAACACAAATAAATGTTATTATGTACCTGTATTATTTTCCCCTCTTCCTAATAAGAGTCTGTATTTCGCTCCTTAATTTAATACCTCAGTCTATCTTAAAAGAGACCCCACCATCGTTGAACTTCTAATCCTCCTAATCCGTCCCTTCAAGAGTCTTGGCGCAACTAACTTATGGCTCACGACCTACCTGAGGGGGTTTGGCGCAACTAACCTCCGTGTACGCCGTGTCCCTCAACTGTCAAACTAAGAAAATGAGGTTCAAAGTTTAACTATAATATACTCCACAAAACGTTGTCAAATGTCGAAATAACTTTATCGGCCAAAAATCATGCATGATCAAGAACATATTAGCACAAATTTTAATACTATTACGAAAGTATTTTAGCTGATGTGGAAAATAGGTTCTGGAAATGGCGTAATATGAGATTCCAAAAATTAATTTTTTCTCACAAAATTGAACTTATGTTATCCATGTAAAGTATGCACTACGAAGTTGGCATTTTTTCACTTATAGCAATGCAAAAAAGGATATGGAGTGATATAATTCCAACTTTTAACTAACTTCACTATTTTAATTAATAATTATAACAGCTGAGGAAATAAATTTCAGGGAAAAATGTATTAAAAGACAAAGTTTAACCCCAACCGAGCTTAAAAATAATAATAGTTCAAAAATTTCAAAAAGTTGACATGGCGTAGTATAACTCTAGTGTGACGAAATGCAACAGTATGTCAGTTTGTTCTGAAAAAAATGATTTTGTTTTGAGAGATATATGACCAAAATATTTAAGAAACCCGCTGTGAGGCGACCCATAGTTCTAGAACAGTAGTCGGCACGCTCCACAGTGGGGCGGAATGAAAAAACGATGTTCAAAATAACCTGTAGGTCACAATTCTCCATCGATTTTCAATTTTTTTTTTTAATTCAGCGTTAAATTCTCTAAAAATCTTTCGAGGCCGATTTTTGAATTTTTCTTTGTTTACATTTTTATAGAGCTGCAAATAGCGAAAAAAATGTTGATTTAAAAAATTTTTCTTTTCAATTCTCTGAAAATTTTTGTCAGTGGCAACAGGTCTTAGTTTTGATGCACGAAGGTCGGTGGACGAAAAAAAATTTGTTGACATGTCAAGTTATTTTTTATAAACAAACACTTGCAACAAATAACCAGTATGATGGATTAGGTTTTTGTGAAGTATATTTATGCATCGAAATCGTTCGTTCAGAGCAACGAGGTGAAATGTGATCATGAAAATGTGGTATCCGATATAATTTGTTAACTTTATCAACAATTATTATAAACAAATGCATGATTTTAACAGTTTTAGGTAGAAACAAACCGTATTTATTTCCGTTTGTCTTCGAATCTCATTGCCTGTAATGTACATTGATGTATTTTTGTCATATGATATAATTTGTTAAATTTATCAAGAATTATTATAAACAAATACATGATTTGAACATTTTTAGGCAGAAACGAAACGAATTTTCTTCCGATTTTCTTCGAATCTCATTGCCTGTGATGCACATTGATGTATTTTGTCATCTGATATAATTTGTTAATTTATCGACTATTATTATAAACAAATGCATGATTTGAACAGTTTTAGGTAGAAACAAATCGAATTTTCTTCCGATTGTCTTCGAATCTCATTGCTTGTGATGCACATTGATGTATTTTTGTCATCTGATATAATTTGTTAAATTTATCAACAATTATTATAAACAAATACATGATTTAAACAGTTTCAGGCAGAAACGAACCGAATTTTCTTCTTGAGAAAAATTACGAGCTTGGCCTTTCACCGCTTCACGCTAAAATACGCTTCATGGTTCTTATCCTGAATATTGCTTATCGCTTACTTTTTTGCAAATGGCAAGTAAGCACTAATGAGCAAAAAACGCAAAAGAAGACCACGAAATTGAGGATTCAGTCAGAATTTCGGAAAAAGATGGGTTTGATTATCGACAAACCTAACCATGGAGAGGGAACATCAAATGATGGGAATACTGCTCGAAGATTTTTTCAAAATCCTGCATCGACAGCAAACATCACAGGTGTTGATGTTCGTTTGATCGAGCGATTCAGCATAATTCTGCAGGTTCTTTCTTCTCGTCAAAAAATCGATTCGGAGAAATTCGAACATCATGTCCTCGAAAGTGCACGATTGTATGTAAAACCGTACAAACGGTATTATATGTCATCATCTGTTCACTAAATTCTTTTGCACGGAGCGAAAATAATCAAATCGTACAGTATTCCCATAGGTCTCGTATCTGAAGAAGCTCAAGAAGCCCGCAATAAAGATTTTAAGATTTCGCGAATTCAATACTCGTAAGTGCAGTCGGTTAGCCATTAATACTGATTTAGTACATAAAGTACTCATCTCATCTGATGCATACTTGTCATCTCTAAGAGGAAGCTGGAGACATATAGATAGTGATTTTCGTCCTGAAGCTCTAAAGCTCTTGATTGCAGAATGAATTGTTTTTGAAATATGGACTGGAATCATAAAATGTCCATAATAGAAATTTGTTCAAATGATTCCTTCATAAAAATGTTAATGATATTTTCAGTGGAATTATGTCACTGAGCATCACAGGTAACGATACTTGAAGACAATCGGAAGAAAATTCGGTTCGTTTCGGCCTAAAACTGTTCAAATCATGCATTTGTTGATAATAGTTGTTGATAAATTTATCAAATTATGTCAGATGACAAAATACATCAATGTGCATCACAAGCAATGAGATTCCTAGACAGTCGGAAGAAAATTCGGTTCGTTTCTGCCTAAAACTGTTCAAATCATGCATTTGTTTATAATAATTCTTGATAAATTTAACAAATTATATCATATGACAAAAATACATCAATGAACATTAGAGGCAATGAGATTCGAAGACAATCGGAAGAAAATTCGGGTTGTTTCGACCTAAAACTGTTCAAATCATGCATTTGTTTATCATAATTGTTGATAAATTCAACAAATTATATCAGATGACAAAAATACATCAATGTGCATCACAGGCAATGAGATTAGAATAAAATTAAAATAAAATTCGGTTCGTTTCTGCCTAAAAATGTTAAAATCATGCATTTTTTATAATAATTGTTGATAAATTTAACAAATTATATAAAAAAAAAAAAAATCTAAGACAAAAATACTTTAATTTGCATTACAGGCAATGAGATTCGAAGAAAATCCGAAGAAAATTCGGTTTGTTTCTGCCTAAAACTGTTTAAATCAGGCATTTGTTTATATTATTTGTTGATAAAGTTAACAAATTATATTGGATACCATATTTTCATGATCACATTTCACCCCGTTGCTCTTGAAGAGCGATTTCGATGCATAAATATACTTCACAAAAACCTAATCCATCATACTGTTTATTTGTTGCGAATATTTGTTTATAACAAATAACTTGACATGTCAACCAATTTTTTTTCTTCCACCGACCCTGGTGCATCAAACCTAAAGCCTGTTGCCACTGACAAAAATTTTCATAGAGAATTAAAAAGAAAAAATTTGAAAAATCAACATTTTTTTCGCTATTTGCATCTCTACAAAAATGTAAACAAATAAAAATTCAAAAATCGGCTGCGGCAGATTTCTTGAGAATTTAATGCTGAATTTTTTGAAAAAAAAAATAATAAAAATCGATGCAGAATTGTGACCTTTAGGTTATTTTGAACATCGTTTTTTCATTTCGCCCCACTGTGCGCTCTTGACCAAGTCAGGGTACCCTCACCGGCCTGAGCAACGACCTACTTTCTGGTCAGGTACCTGCGAGCTTGGCCAGAGCGACGCTTCCCTCAGGGGTCCTTTGTTGGAAAGGGGGAGAAAAATGTGAAATTAAAAGTTTCTTGATCCTGCAATCCGCAATTTAAAAGTAATGTGATTGGAATCCACGTATTTTTCCGATTCCAACGACATGTAATTTGACTATAAAGGTTGAAAGTTTGAAAAGTATTTAGTAATTAATTGAATATTGAGCTAAAGTTTCTTGATATTAAACTTCTTGAAATTTTCAACTTTCCAATTCGTAGATGCTGATTATGCTATTTTCAAATCGCTAGTTGAAAAATTGAAAGTTTTTAAATTTACTTACATTGACCTGCCTGTGGACAAGAGACCCCTGATGGAGTAAGCTCGCCCACACTGAGGTTCGCGAATAGGTCGAAAAGTAGTAGAAAAAATTAAGCCGGGGCGAGCCTGACCATATCTGAAAAGTCAGCAAAAAGTTTGCCGGCCACTGTTCGAGATCTAGAATCTAGATCTAGAAGGAACCTCCTATATCCATCCTTCAGTCCGTATACCTCATTATACCCAATGAATTTTAGGAATTTCCTCCTTTTATGGTCCATTACTGTATTGAGTCTATTGTAAGAAAACTAGAAGAGTAGAATGAATGGCTAGGTAGGAGTGAGCCGCAAATAACGAAAAAAGAATTGTATATTATTACAGTTAAAACTTTAAAATTTATCGCAAAAAGAATCTAGAAAAGTTTGAAGAATTTTTTTCATTTTACAGGATTTTACAGAATATTAGGAAAAATTTGACTTTTAGAAGTTTGGAAGAAATTAAAATAATATTTGATAAAGTTTCGGAAATCTTTTCAAGTTTTAAAATATTTTGAATCACTCAAATACTTTTAAAATTCGCAAATATCTTTTGAAATTATATTAGTTTATCCCAACATTTTTTTAAATTCTGAAAAATTGCCTTAAAATTTTCAAGTTCTTTTTTGACAATTTTGGAAATGTTTAAAAATGTTTAAAAATTGTTCTTAATATTCTCTTAAAATTCATTTCTCAAAATGAAAAATCATTTTAAATTTTCCTAAGAATACAAAGAATTTTTTTTCATTCTCTTGAAACCTTTAAAACGTTTGTAAAGGTTCTTTTTTCAAAACCTTCAAAACTCTAAACTTTTCAACAATTTCTTGAAATCTGTACAAGTCTTAACTTATTTATTAAGGGTTTCAAACTATTTAAGCAATAAAGTAAAATTTCAACAAATCAGTTCAACTTTCAACTAAGTCCATTAGAATTGAAGACGATTTTGCGCGAAGAGAAAAGGAAGTGCTTGAGTGGATTGAGAGTGAAGTGAAGAGTGCACGGAAGAGAGGGTTAGCAGCGGGCAGCAGTTATATGAGTTGAACTATTGGAAACAATGAATTTTTCTGGAACGAGCGGGAGAGTAAAATTGAGACTAGGACATATCGGAGAGACACAAACTAAACCAATAAGAGTAGTCTCGTGGAACATCGCGGGTAGCAGCAACATCTTGAAGACTTGGGAGTTTTGGAGCAACTACGATTTGGTGATTCTTCAGGAAACCTGGCTCGAGGAAAAATCTTTTAAGAACTTAAAGAACAAATTAGATCCAGATTTTATATGGTGTGATAAGGCAGCTTCGAGAGAGAATAAAAAAGGTAGGGCGAACTGATTGTTGAGACATCCTCAATCCACCATTCTAAATCATTTTTTACATCGTCTGATAATTGCATTATAGCATCACAATTATCGTGAGAGATTTTTAAAGATAGAAGGTTATTGTCGTTTCATTGATTTTGTGTAAAGCCAATCACGTCTCACCCCTGGACATGCTGAAACCAAAATCCCAATACACTGAGCTAAATCTCTTATTTTAAATTCATTCGTTGATTGAAAGCTTCTGGCTAAGTTTAGTATCTTTATCCTCTTTTCCTGTGGCAATTCAACTATGAATTCTTGGCTGTTATAAAGGAGCCCTAAGAATTTACACTGCAGCGAAAGATTTGACGAGGACTTCTCAATATTTAATAAAAACTCAAGAGATTTCAGCAATTCTGTTGTTCGTAAAACATTGAGACGGCAAAGTTTTTCAGTTCTTCCTATCATCAAAATATCATCTAAATAGATAACAGATAAAAAAACCCTCGCTTCTCAAAACCTGGACAACGGGTCTCATTAATTTAGCGAAGACCAATGGTGCGGTGCATAGGCCAAAAGGTAAGCAATTGATCTCAAAGAGTATCTTGTTAAATTAAAAAAGTAGAAATTTTTTGATCTCATAAAATTGAAAAAAAACATTGTTAAAAAATTCAGAATTCTATGACTTTGAATTGGATCAATGTAGTGGGTTAGTGACTAATAATTAATAATTATATTTGCTCACAATGTTCGTCTTACACATAGATTCATTTATTAAATAATATACTTTTAATACATTTATTTAATGTGACCTGTTTCACAAGAAAATTTAATTTATTTCATTTTGGACATATATTGTTATTTAAGAAATTTCAATTTTCAAAGATTTGCGAGACAAGACTGGGCAGAAACTGTATTTGTATTCTGTCGAAAAGTAGAAACAGCTCCACTGTTGCACGAACTCGTATACTGTCAAAAATTTAGAAACAGTATTATTTGTGTTAATATTTTCTATAACTACTAATTGTATTTTTAATAATTAGTTTTGGTCAATTCAATTGATTTTCGTCTAAACTAAGGTCTAGTTCATTAAGATTCTTCTTTTCAAATACAATATTTATATTAAATATTTACAATGAAAATTTCATAATAATTTTATTCAAAAAGATGAATTTCCAACAAAAAGTTGAATTTTTGTGCCAAAAGGAAGTTTACGCACATGCACATAAATTCTATATAAAAAAAGTAATAAACTTGTTATTTACCAATTTTTTTTTCCTGGTAAAGTTAGTCATACTTTTAGAATTGCTTTTTTATCTGCTATAGAATACGTGAGTATTTCCAAACAGATTTCAATTTTAGTTTAAAAATTTTAGAAAAAGCTCTATTACAGCTCTATATACCGTTTTTTATTTGAATATATATTTATTTGATACAATTAAAGAATTAAACTATTATTATTCAATAATAGTATGACTTTTAACGTTTATCAGTTTTATATTTTTGAATACAACTTTTAAACACTCGTACAAAGTGTCTTGGAAAGTATTTCTTAAAATTCGGGTACATTCATTTACATATGATTTAAAAATTTACCAAATAATGAAGCTGAGTATTTCTAAGAAATTGATGAAATTTGCCAAATATTAATGGGGGATAGTTCCTTAAATTTTAAGAAATAGTCCCTAAGATATTTTGATGAATAACTTCCTCAAATATCTTGGGGTAAGTTGCCTTGGGATGTAAAGTGCGTAGATGTTTTTAAAGCCGTTTTTCTCGAGAAAAACGAAGATAAAACAAAAAATTTCAGCCACTAATGACTGAAAAGCGCATCTTATTACTTCAGCATATAATAAGTTTGGTAATCACCTATTTCTGGGAGGAGCTTAAATCCAAAAAATGTCTTAACGCTCGTAAAATGAATTATTATTTCCTTCTCAAAACAAATAAAAGATTGTGGAACATTTTTCTATATTCTTTCATGACTATATTTTTATGACCATATATTTGCATGTTAATTTGTTGACGGCAGTCTCATCATGTCAGGAAACTAAACTACTAAACTAAACTACTAAACAAGAAAAGTAAAGATAAAATCAAAACAGATGAAGAAAAGAAAATGCAAAATGATTTGGAAGGAAGAAAGAAACTGTTTCATAGATGGGAATTGATGGATGTGAAGGAAGGTAAAAGTACGGAGTTAGTCAGCATGAGAAATAGCAAGGTTGAAATGCTATATGATACAGATGGGATTCTAGACACTTGTACACTCTTTCAAGAAGTTATTGGGAGGTTAAGCTATAGGGCACCACAACTGCGATATAGAACACGATACGTTGGAAACCCCAATTGAGAAAGTCTGTGCCTCTGAATTTAAGGATAAAATTAACAACATAAAAAATGGTAAGGCTGCTGGTGCAGACAATTTTAACGCTGAAAATCAACTACAGTAATAACAGAGGTATCAGCTTATTAAGCACCATAAGTAAAATATATTGAAAAATACTTATTCGTAGGGCAATGAAAATAACAGAAGAAAATATATGGGAAGTCCAAAGTGGATTGATGCCAGAAATATCATGCATGGATCAAATATTTAGCTCAAGACAAACTGTTATATTCCCAATATAAAAAAATTCTCTTATAAACAAGGAAACTAATTTTGTTGAAAATTTTAAAAACGATATTGGTAGGTTATGGTAGAGCATGGAAAAGTTCTTAATTTTGGCAATCGATGCGTCTCGAAGACGCAAACAAATATATCATATACATAACTGTTGTATTCAGAATATTAAAAAAGTTGTCCTGATATCAACAAGATAAAAAATATATTTTTTAAATGTGTCGAAATAGTCTCCAATGACAGGTCAAAATCAATAAAAATTCAGCGAAATATGATTTGAAAATTGTCGAAACGTTTCGGCTGCTATGTCAGCCCTCATCGGTCAAAACATTTATTGCTGATTTAGGGATGGTAAAAAACCATCAACGCAATTCAAAGAAACAGAAACTCCACTTACGTAAAAGTAGTAAAAATGTCAAACAGTTATAAAATATTTAAAATAAAACAAAAAACTTGAATTATGAACGAAAGACAAAGACATTAATGAGTCGTTGACGGATGACAGTGTCAGACGTATATTTTTTAAATGTATAAATCAGTATTGCTAGATCATAAGAGGTCATAGAAGTTTTTTCAATATGTCATTCGACGTGTCTCGAAAACGCGAACAAATATATGAAATATCGTACTGTGGTATTTCTAATATGAACAACGATTTTCTCATATAAACAGAATACACAAAGTTTTTGATATTTCAGAAATCGGTGCTGGTGGGTCATAAAAGATTTGGTGATAGGTCAATCGATGCGTATTAAGGACGCGAACAAATAAACTAGATATAGTATTATCGTATTTTGAATATCAGAAAAGCTTTTCTCATATAAACAGAATTAATCATTTTTTTGAACTTCATAAATCGGACCTAGTAGGTCATACAAATTTCAGCAATAGGTAGATCGACGTGTCTCAACTACCTGTAAAGGGCCGATCTAGCTCCCATAATCAAGCTCCAAAATCCTATCAAACCTGGATATCAGTCTCAGCTACAATTCGTCCAAATTTCATCATCAGAAATCTTTCAAATTTCGAGATATGGCGAACAGAAAAAGTTACACACACATACACGGATACACATTTTTTAGGAATTGTATTTTCTAACTTTTGTGACGAATTATATCGAAATATGTCAAAAACTTATATTTGAAAATTTAGGTCATTACAAACCTCCCTTTATGAGGAAGCAATTTATATAAAATCCGTCCATAATATATTTTACCATAATTTAAAATTCAGTTCTTCTTAAATTTTATATTGAATATGAGTAAATAATATTCAACAAAACTATGGATGAAAATAATGTAAACATATGAAGAAATCTATTAACTCTATTACCTTGTTCATATGAGAACAACTTTTTTGATACTCAAAATACAGTAATACGATATCTTGTGTATTTGTTCGCGTCTTTGAGACGCATCGAGCGACCTGCTGTTGAACCTTTTATGATCCACCAGTACCGACTGATGAAGTTTCAAAAAAATTGATCTATTCTGTTTATATGAGAACCTTGTTCATATCAGAAACTGTATCTGAGATGTCTCTTAACATATTTGTTCGCGTCTTCGAGAGTCGTCGAATGACCGATTGACAAACCATCTATGAGCTCTTATCATCTAGCAATACCGATATATAAAAAAATAGATTGTTTATCTTGTTGATATAAGTATAACTTTTTCAATGTTGCGTATACAATAGTAATGTATGTGATATATTTATTCACGTCTTCGAGACGCATCGATTACCCAATTAAAGAATCTATCACGATCTACCATAACCTACCTATAACTTTGTTTTTAAGAGGATTTTTTGTATGCAAATATCGATCAATAGCGACTTAGAAAGGTAAAAAAGGCTCAGTTAGTTAGACGCTCGAACATCACCTTAGAGGTTCTGGTGGTTCGGATCCCACCTTAAGCTGTAGGTCCCCCCATCATGCACTTGACTGCAACCCAGTCCGTCAATGATTGGATAAAAACCAGGCTTTGCCCAATATGCCAAGGCACACGCTCTTATCAGATAATTTGATTGCATTACAATAATGCGTTCGTGACTGATAATATATACCGGGACAGCCCCGTGCATACTATTAAAAAATAAAAAATAAAATCCAACTCTAACCAAAAATGCCTTCGAAACATTGGGCTGTAACCATATGAAGCTTGAGACATTATTTTTTTTGTTTGTTTAAGAATGATATAAAGATATGCATTGATATTGAAACAAAAGTATTTTTATTGTCTTGTTTTTACAATTAAAAGAAAGTGCGCATCCTATTTAAAAGACGAAATTTGTTTTTGAACATTTTATTGCAGCTTTTGTCGTTCTGCCATAAATTTAGTTTATTTTCAATCTTATTTTTTAAGATTTAAACTAAAAACACGCATCATAATGTATGGTGGTTTTAAGCAAATTTGTAGATATAATTTAGGCAAAAAAATTTCTTCAAGAAAATGTTATTGTAGTTTGTGTCCTTTTTCCAAAACGTTAATTTTTTTATTTTCAATATGTTTTTATATCTAGAGTTTATAAGAAATTTGTAGATATTTTTTAGTTCAACAACTTTTGTCTTTTCATTTTTTTTCGTCTCTTGTGTCGTTTTTCCAAAAATTCAATTTAAAAATTTTTAATATTATTTTTGACGATTAAAATAAAATCTACTTGTCCTATCTAAAAATCACAAACAAATAAACCCATAGTGAATAAATACACCCATAATAAATACATCCATATTACTTCGCAGCGATATTACCACTTAATTACATATAATCAATCATTTTACATATATTACCTCATATTTTTATATATACACCCATTTACTTTAATTAGTCTTATCTACTATACTGTAGACTGTAGACTTTCTCAAAAATTAGTAAATACACTGTTACTTGGAATTAAGAACGGTGTCGGGCATGGCTTGCAGTAGCCTTGAGCGTAAATCCAGACCGTCTGAATGTAAACAGCCGGTCTGCCTATTTCTTTTGGATTTGAATGGATCATACAGTCTGATGCAACTGACGCGCGGAGAGTGCGGTCCACTTGCTGTCTGTCACGCTTGACTGAGCAGCGCCTCCCGCACTCTTTGCATCCCAAACCCGCCGTGGCATCAATTCACGAAACGGCGACAATCCGGACTGCTTACATTCAAGTTCCAATGTAGGTTTACGATCAATTATTTTGTTCTGATTATATATTTCTTTGCAGAAGAGTGTCCTGGTAAGCCGATCGATAAGGTCATTATTGTTTGTTCAACTAATGTCAATGGAGTGAAAATATATGCAGGTCCTACCCCTTGCCCCGTTTACATATGTAATTTACATTTAAATAAAAAAGAAAATCATAAAGTTCAACTATGTATGGAAAAACAACAATGTCAGAAGTAGCATAATAAAAGTTATGTTTTGTAGAAATATAGTTGTAACTTTTTTCTAAAATTGTATCACAGTAAATCTCAAAACTACCCCCATCATATTGAAAAATGGGCCAAAAGATAAGAATAGGTTAAGAATTGAAATTTTAAAATTGAATTTGAAATTCAAATTGTAGAAATTGTACTTTTGTACTTCAAATTGTACTTTTTTCAACTACAAAAGAACATTGTTAAAAGCATACAGAACATTTTTAGAAATCAGAGGTACTGATATAGTCTACAGACCATACACTTATCGTTTGGTATTTTTTTATTTTTTAAAAGAAAAAAATTATTTAAAAAAAAAACAAAAGTGATTTTTTCTCCCGAAAAGGAAAAAAATACCAAACGGAAAATCAATTATAACAGTACCCATCATTCCTGAAAATTCATGAACAAAAAAAGTTGGGGTTTTTGAGAAAGAATTTTGTTGGGGTTTTTTGAATAGTCAAAAATATCGTTACCATTTTTCATTATTTTCATAATTTTTTTTGTGGATTTTGAAAGCGTACAAGAAACTGGATAAATTGAAATACGAAAAAATTTCATCAATGAAAAATATTTTTTCTCCCTCAAAAAACAAAAAAAAATACAGAACAGAAAATTAATGGTAAGTAGGCTATATCAGTATTTATATTCTTCAAAATTTCAGGAAAAAAGGTGGGGTCTTTGAGAAAAAAGTGTTTTTCTTTTTTTTCTTTGAAAATCAAAAATAACGTTAACATTTTTTATTATTTTAAACATTTGTTGTGGATTTTAAAATAAGGGAAAATGGATATATTGATACAGGTAAAACCTTCGTATCTTGTAAATTGAAAAAATGGCACTTTTTTAATCTAAAATTTGCAAAAAAAACTCATTCTGCCTTGAAAATTTAAAAATGTTCGTAAAAAATTTGAAAATTTCGCCATTTTAGTCAAAAAAAAAAAAAAATACATACAAAAACGTATTTCGAAGGCATGCTAATCCTGAATATGTCACCAGACTGTCTGCATGATTGATATGGATTTTGTCTATTATGGTTTTGGTTCAGAATTCCGTTTTTTGGATTGAAAATTTCTTAATGATTAAAAATTAATTATTTTTAATTAAAAAGTCTAATATTATATTTTTGGTCCAGAATTCATCTCTTTTGGTTAAAGATATAACTAGTTGGTTTAAGATTTCATTATTTTGTAGAAAATTCAAGTGTTTTACTGAAAATTTGCACTTTTCAATTGAAAATTCACCTTTTAGTAGAGAAATCATCATTTTAGGTTGAAAGTTAATTCTTTTTAATGGAAAAGTCTACTATTATATTTTTAGTTTATAATTTCTAACCTTTGTCTGAAAAACTTACTGTTTGCTTGAAAATTCAACAATGTTTTTAAAAAATCATCTTTCTGGGCAAAGTTCAACTATTTTGATGAATATTCGCCTTTTTGGATAGAAAATTCGTCTTTTGGATTGAAATCATTTTTTTCGGTAGAAAAGTCTTCTTTCTCGGTTAAAAATAAACTTTTAACAATAAAATTATTATTAAAATGAAGACTTTTGTTCAAAATTCAACTTTTCATGTAGAAAATTCAACTGTCTCCCAAAAAATTTGTCTGTTTGGTTCGGATTTTATCTCTTTTAAGTAAAAGTCCTACTATTTGGTTAAAAGTAAACTGTTTTGTTAAAAAGTCATATTTTTGGTCGAAAATTCAACTGTTTTGTTAAAGATTCGTCATTTTGTATAGAAAGTTTGTCCTTTTGGATTGAAAATTCGTCTTTTGTCAGAAAAATCATCGTTTTTTTTTTAAAGTTTATTCTTTTCAATTGAAAAGCCTACTGTTATATTTTTGGTCTAAAATTCAGCCCTTTTTTATTCAAAAAATGTGCTATTTTGTTGAAAATTCAACTATTTTCTTAACAAGTTAACTAATAATTAATAATAAAATTTGCTCACAATGTCTGTCTTATACATAGATTTATTTATTAAATGATATACTTTGAATACATTTATTTAATATGACCTGTTTCACAATAAAATTTAATTTATTTCATTTCGGACATATATTGTTATTTAAGAAATTTCAATTTTCAAAGATTTGCGAGGCAAGACTGGGCAGAAACTGTATTTGCATTCTGTCGGAAAGTAGAAACAACTCCACTGTTGCACGAAATCGCATACTGTAAAAAATTAAGAAACACTATTATTTATGTTATTATTTTCTATAACTACCAATTTCATTATCAATAATTAGTTTTGATAAATTCAATTGATTTTCGTCTAAATTTAGTTCTAGTATATAAGGATGCTTTTTTTTAAATAATATATTTGCATTAAATATTTCCAATAAGATTTTCAGAATCATCTACTGTTAAATATTTTTCTATTTCCAAAATAAGTTTTAAAAATTTGTTTGAAAATATTGCTTCAAATAGAAAGGTTGAACATCATTGGACTTAGTGATGTGTAGAGAAATTGACTTGAAAATGGTTACAAACACAAAAGGAGGAAAGTAAAACTACTAATCAAGGAAAGTAAAGATAAAATCAAAACAGATGAAGAGAAGAAAATGCAAAATGATTTGGAAGAAAATAAGAAACTGTTTTATAAATGGGAATTGATCAATATGAAGGAAGGTAAAAGTACGGAGTTAGTCAGCATGAGAAATAGCAAGGGTGAAATGCTATATGATACAGACGGGATTCTAGACACTTAGACACTCTTTCAAGAACTTATTGGGAGATTAAGCTATAGGGCACCACAACTGACATATAGGGAAAAAATTACGAAAAAAGGGAAAAAATCAATTAAAAAATGATTCAGTTCAAAGACTTTTTGAACAGAACAACAATTATATAACTTGTAATTATTTAATATTATATTAGTACTTTTTGTATACAAAATTCTTTCCACAAACCAATTTTGAATGGATTTTAATGTTTTTTTTTTAATGGCCGTAAGGCTTCCAAGTATAACGAGTCAGTGCGGAAAATTCATCTTGATCAACCAAAATTTTGTTATTTAACAACAAGTCAAACAATATTTTTTTCATCATTTTTCCGATGTACCATTTTTTTATGATCTTGAAATTAACTAAAGAAGAGCATACGTCACTCTAATAACTATCTAGCATTAATTTCTGATTAGTTAGCTCAAGAAAAGAAATTGTTTTTAACGTTTTAAACAAATTAAGGAATAAATCTATTTTTTTATTATTCGCAATGATTAGTTGTTTAAAATTCATAGTTTTTATATAAAATATGAGAGAAATGATGACCTAATTGCGATTAGTTAGGAATAGCTGCTATTTGGTAATTATTTAAACAATTTTTATAAAAAAATACACT